>JADBJO010006336.1:82500-127500 GCA_016801955.1 Conus betulinus | reverse complement strand
CCCAATCTTTTTTTTTTTTAAAGAATCGAGAGAGAGAAATGCCACAATACAAGGGGGGGGGGGGGGGGGGGGGAGGGGGGGAGGTCCATTTTTTCCCCATTAACTCTGCTTATAAACATGTAGGAATATCTTTAAACACAGAGGAAGTTTTTGTTGTTGTTGTTTTATTAACAGAGGGGTTGTCTTCTCTGAAAGTGAATGCATGCTAGTGTATGTGTTTTGCACTTTCATTGTCATTTTGATCCGAATGAGCGCTCTCCCTCTGAAAGAATTTCAGACACCTACTTCGATTTTCTGTCGGTCCTTGACCATCACTTCTCTCTGTGTGCACTATTTTGGGTGCATGCCTTTTTTTTCCCTAAAAACGACAAAAAAACGTTTACAGCTAGCAACCAAAAGAACCAGGCTCAGTTGCGGAGATCAGAAGTACGCAAAATTTCATTTGTTTGTTTGTTTTGATGAATGTTTTTGTTTGTTCTGATGAATGTTTTCTCTTCCCAGTCAAACCGCTTTGACTCGCTTTTCCGATATATTCAGCAATACACAGATTCCTTAGCAGCTACCTACACACCATGAACACACATGCACATGCCCACAGTGTGGGAACACAGACACACACCAGAAGACTGACTCCCAACAAAGGCAATACATACCCTGGCATGGCCTGAGCGTGCCATGTGTACACACATATGCACTAAAGCACACATACAACACACACACAGACATATATCTGGTACTTTCGTACACATAAACGGCAGCGAGTTTTGGCAACGGTGAATGTCGCAGGTGTGCTCTTGCACATGAAAAGATGCACAGATTTCTTTCTCTCTCACACACGAACACACACACACACACACACACACACACACACACACACACACACACACACTCACTCACTCTCACTCATTCACACACACACACACACACACACACACACACACACACACACACACACACACACACACACACACAGAGTTAACGCCACAATTATTTGAAAAACATCTACAAGTGAACTGAAAAACAAACCATTGCACAACAAATGACAGTGCACTTACAAACACAAACACATCGACACCTGCATGCACACACACACACACACACACACAAACTCACACACACACACAGACTCACCAGTGGGGTCCCAGATGTAGCCATACATCAGCTTCATGGCCTCGGTGGCGGCCTTGAGACGAGCGATCTTCTTGCTGGCGGCATTGCCGATGAAGGTCTCCCCGTTCACCAACAGGCTGCAGGTGAAGCTGTTGGGGGGGAAGTCGATGCTGTCGATGAACTCGTACTTGGCGTCAGGGCTGCACACGGTCGTATCAAGGTAAGGTAAGGTAAGGCTGCTTACGGCCCAGCCGACCACAAAGGGCCATATCAGGGCTGTCACCGCTTTCAGTCAACTCACAAGTCATTGTTGAAAAAAAAAAAATTTTTTTTCAAACCTCATTCACACAACTCTCTACCACACAATTTCCAAAAACATGCCGGAAACTTTGTTAAAAACCCTTCCTCCGAAAAATCTTAGATCAGATGAAAAATGTTAATCTCCCTCAAAATTGAAAGATCGCATCTGGTGGGGCATCTCTCAACAAGTTCTTCATGGAGTCTGCTGTAAAGTGTTTATGTCTTCCACCATGCAAGTCCCTACGCTCTAAAGGAATATGTTTCACTATGAGTGGAACAAGACATGGAATTCACAACGAACCTTCTTCACTTTTTGAAAGATGAAAACAGGTGTAAAAGGAGTGACCTGTAAGCAGACGACATAAAGCCATTTCTTCTTTATTTGTCGTACCAAGCCATGCCAACATCTTCAAGGAAAAAAAAGCACAGGCATAAACATGACCATTGTTTCATAGGGGATGTGGGAAGCGATATATCACAATCGCATCATTTGAACTTCACATCCACAATAAATACCAGGGACGAAGGAGAAGAAAAGTAATGTATCATGCCATGTTCATTTTCAGCAATCGACACCTGATAAAAATGTTGAAACCAGATCTTTCACTTCCCCTTTTGTTTCATGAGGAACATGGTGGTCTACAAACATCCCTCCACAACATTTTCTTTTTCAGATTAAAGAGTAAGCTTCACAAGACAATTACATTCTAAAAAAAAATCTTTTGAGTTAATCTTGTGACTTCTATTCTTCACTATTCCACCCACTCATTCTTCTTCACAACCCGATCCACCTACCACTCTCCATTGAATAACTGATCTGCCCCATTCCACTACTTTCAGTTTGTCTCATATTATTTCGTTCCCACACAGGAAATTTGGGAAGCTTTACATATTCAGACACACTATTTGAGGACAGCAGTGTTTTCCAAAGTAGACTCCATTGAAATCTGCTATAATTAGCCTCTAAGATAATAAACATTTCTGGGCTATTTATTAAATATGTGACAATGAAAGGCATTGATATATGACTGTCCAGCACACCTCTGGACCTCTCTGCTGTTCTCTGCTGGCTGCCATTCTAGTCACCATTATTATCTCTCTTTCTGCTGAGTGCCATTCTAGTCACCATTATTATCTCTCTCTCTGCTGGGTGCCATTCTAGTCATTATTATCTCTCTTTCTGCTGAGTGCCATTCTAGTCACCATTATTATCTCTCTCTCTCTGCTGAGTGCCATTCTAGTCACCATTATTATCTCTCTCTCTCTGCTGAGTGCCATTCTAGTCACCAATACTCTCTCTCTTTCTGCTGGGTGCCATTCTAGTCACCATTATTCTCTCTCTCTGCTGGATGCCATTCTAGTCACCATTATTATCTCTCTCTCTCTGCCGAGTGCCATTCTAGTCACCATTATTATCTCTCTCTCTGGTGAGTGCCATTCTAGTCACCATTACTATCTCTCTTTCTGCTGGGTGCCATTCTAGTCACCATTATTCTCTCTTTCTGTTGAGTGCCATTCTAGTCACCATTATTATCTCTCTCTCTCTGTTGAGTGCCATTCTAGTCACCATTTATCTCTCTGGTGAGTGCCATTCTAGTCACCATAACTATCTCTCCCTGCTGGCTGCCATTCTAGCCACCATAACTATCTCTCTCTGCTGGCTGCCATTCTAGTCACCATTACTGTCTCTCTCTGCTGGGTGCCATTCTAGTCACCATAACTCTCTCTCTCTGCTGGCTGCCATTCTAGTCACTAGCACTATGTGCCAAAGCCAGAGGATTATTCACTCTACACACAGCACTTCTTTCATTGCACTGCTTTGTTGCACTTCCAGGCAGCATGACACGCCAGGTTTGTCACACTTCATGGTATTCGCTCCTCAGTTCACCACACCACTCACCACAGTTCATGGATGTGCATGGTGGGGTGTTTACTGCTGTGCTTGAACCACCCTCCTTCGTCACCACCTGTAACCAGACAACTGTGTTTTTACAGGTGTACCACCCTCCTTCATCACCACCTGTAACCAGACAACTGTGTTTTACAGGTGTACCACCCTCCTTCATCACCACCTGTAACCAGACAACTGTGTTTTACAGGTGTACCACCCTCCTTCATCACCACCTGTAACAAGACAACTGTGTTTACAGGTGTACCACCCTCTTTCATCACCACCTGTAACAAGACAACTGTGTTTACTGTTGTCTTTGAACCACCCTTCTTCATCACCACCTGTAACAAGACAACTGTGTTTACAGGTGAACCACCCTCCTTCATCACCACCTGTAACAAGACAACTGTGTTTAGTGGTGAACCACCCTCCTTCGTCACCACCTGTAACAAGGCAACTGTGTTTACTGTTGTCTTTGAACCACCCTCCTTCGTCACCATCTGTAACAAGACAACTGTGTTTACTGGTGTGGCTGAACCACCCTGCTTTGTCACCATCTGTAACAAGACAACTGTGTTTACAGGTGTACCACCCTCCTTCATCACCACCTGTAACAAGACAACTGTGTTTACAACAAGTGTACCACCCTCCTTTGTCCACCACCTGTAACGAGACAACTGTGTTCACAGGTGTGGCTGAACCACCCTCCTTTGTCACCACCTGTAACAAGACCATTGTATTTACAGGTGTGCTTGAACCACCCTCCTTCGTCACCACCTGTAACAAGACAACTGTGTTTACTTGTTGTCTTTGAACCACACTCTTTCATCACCACCTGTAACAAGACAACTGTGTTTAGAGGTTACCACCCTCCTTCATCACCACCTGTAACAAGACAACTGTGTTTACAGGTGTACCACCGTTCCTTCGTCACCACCTGTAACAAGACAACTGTGTTTACAGGTGTACCACCCTCCTCATCACCACCTGTAACAAGACAACTGTGTTTACAGGTGAACCACCCTCCTTCATCACCACCTGTAACAAGACAACTGTGTTTACAGGTGAACCACCCTCCTTCGTCACCACCTGTAACAAGACAACTGTGTTCACTGGTGAACCACCCTCCTTTCTCACCACCTGTATGTGCAACAAGACAACTGTGTTTACTAATGAACCACCCTCCATCACCACCGGTAACAAGACAACTGTGTTTACAGGTGTCCTTCAACCACCTTCCTTCATTATCACCTCTAACAAGACGACAATCAGGGTCAAGCCTTGTCACTTTTCTTCTGAACTCTTTTCCTTTGTACATTTTGAAGGAAAGATGGGTTTGGGGTTGGGGGAGGAAGAATAAATAACAAGCCATGACTAAGGTCACCAACAGATGGCTGGAACTGTATCCAACTCTCGTTTGACAAAATGTCAAATATCCAACGACTTTCAAAGCCTAAGCTCCAGATCCTGAACCTGTTGAATACCACCAGACTAGCTCAAACTAGCCTTAATTCTCTCTCTAGGCAAAATGGTAAGGCAAATACCAGGCCTAAAACCAAGTAGTAACAAAAACAAAAAACAAAAAATAATTAATGCCAGAGCTCCCCCTCCCCCCAACTCCACCCCATCCCCCACCCTCATTTAGGGGCTAATGACCCCAGGAAACATGAATTTTGTGCCATCTTTGTGCTCTTATCAAAACCTGTTACTTTGTTTTTAATCTTACAATTTCAGCCACAGAAATCCACAGTTCTAAAGCTAACCACTTGCCGATTATTTTTCCCAGGGAGGTCTTCCAGAACAGCTCAATGATTATTCTGAAACAGCTGAAACAGCCGATAAGGCTGAAGTCCACAGGCTTCGCTCACCTTGAACGTCAACGGCGGTCTCAACATCACCAGGTCCACTGTCCACATCCGGAACAGCAGCCGATTCCTCCTTCATCATCTTCAGTATGTCATCGATGGCCGAAGGTGAGCTGACCTTGGGGTCAGCCGGGGTCTGGCTGGTGCTGGAATCGGCTGGCTCCGTCATCTCGGCTTTCATGGCGCCTGAATTGAGGTCCGCCCCTTCACCTGCACCATCACCCACATGGCAGTCAGAGACTGGGAGCTTCGAAGAATGGTGGAGAGTCACTCTGTGAGTGAGTGTGTGTGTGTGTGTGTGTCTGTGTGTGTGTGTGTGTGTCTGTCTGTGTGTGTGTGTGTGTGTGTGTGTGCGTGTGTGTGTGTGCGTGTGTGTGTGTGTCTGTGTGTGTGTCTGTGTATGTGTGTCTATCTGTGTGTATGTCTGTGGGTGTATGTGTCTGTGTGTATTCTGTTTGTACACTTAAGCCAATGTTGCACACATGCATGTACAAATGCATGGTTGAATATTAGCATGTATGTGTGTGTGTGTGTGTGTGTGTGTGTGTGTGTGTGTGTGTGTGTGTGTGTGCCTGTGTGTGCGTGTGTGTGTGTGTGTGTGTGTGTGTGTGTGTGTGTGTGTGTGTGTGCTCAAGCCCATGCGCATGCGCACTTCTGCATGCATGTATCAATGCATGTGAGAATGTGTGTGTGTGTGTGCACATGCAAAGGTGTCTGTGCAGTCATTCTTTAATACCCAGTATAAAAATGTATTCATGTTCAGATCCATACAAAAGTAGCTGTGTTTTGTTCTCACATTTAGCTGTGTTGTGTTGTGTTGTGTATTTCACTATATATCAATAAGGTCACTTTCTCCACCTGTATCTGTTGTTTACATAGATTATCTGTGAGTATATGTTCACAACAAAGACAGTAGGAAGAAAAATGACATGAAAATCACAATCTGCATCTTTGGTTTATATAACAAAGTATCCAACTGTTCGCTACTATAAACAGAGACTTCTAATGAAACTTCTACCCAAAACATCAAAATGCCATAATCATCACAATCTTCATAATGACCCAATTAATCATCTTGTCGCTTCTAATTCAAGATTTGCAATAAACGCGACACATCAGTCACAAAATCTTGTCAATGTTTCAGTGTGAGGAAAAGAAGCAAAGTTGAAACGAACAAAACAAGCGGCTTGAAATGAATCATTTACCAGTACTGTCATCTCTGGCACCGGCAAATTTTCCACTTCAGACGCTTTGTTCTTCAACTCTGCTGTTTCTAGTGCAGATTGCAACGCATGCATTCTGCTCTCATTGGGGTTTAAGGAGAAAATCAAGGACACGTGCTGCAGTCACAGAATAAAAGATCTGCCACTTGTCCACAAAGTAAGAAAAAGACAGATCTGAAGGTTCCATACCACAGGTGCAACTTCCATGATATGTAGTACTTCCCTCAACACATCGAATTAACATAATGTCCCTGTGAACAGATATTTACCACGTGACTGGTTTCAGTGCACTGTTAACTCTAGACCAGGTCGTGATTACATACTCGGAGAATACCAACTGTGAGGGTCTCATCAGTGCTTAATCCATTTTTCAATGTTCACACCCTGTATCCCTCCACCTCCCCCCCCACCACCACCACCCACCACCACCACCCCCCCCCCCCCCTCCCCCTCCCAGTTTCTGCGTCCTTGATTTTCAAGATTAAAAGAATATTGCAAACAAGTAGTTCGAGAATCAAAAAAACAAAAAATGTTGAATCCAAAGTATGGGTGAAGTGGTGATGCAGTTATGCGTGATGGTTGAAAACTGAAAGGTGAATGAGTGGAGGAGAGGGAGAGAGAGAGAGTGGCAAGATGGAAGGGACGGCAGACTGCACCTTCACGGAGGGTGGTGAATGTTTCACGGGCAACCACCCCCGGTTCTGACTGGAGCCATGCTATGAAACACTGGCACCCTGCCCGCCCAATGACGGCCGTCACCGGCGGGTCAGCAGCTGCGGGCCACAAATGTTCCATACATTCCAGCGCATGAACCTGGGGCGTGCCCAGTCAAACACACATTGTGGAGGCCGAACTTGCAATCTGCGTGACCAAGAATAGGGGTGGGTGGGGGTGGGGTGGGGGGGGTGGGGACACGCCCTCACCCCGTGACCCTGAGAGGGCCTCCCCAACAAAGCTTACCCACTCAGGTTCGGCTTTGCACCGCCTCATCTTTTTTTTTTTTGCTTTTTTCTTTTTTTTTTCTTCTTTTTTTTTTTTTTTTTTTTCTTTTCTTTTGTGAAAATTCATCAGTGTGGCTGCAGGGGGCCACATACTGATGTCGCTTTGCCAAGTTCTTCTGGACTGTGGCATGCAGGCGACGCCGACGACCTGACAAACTACAGTCGCAGCCGGCAATCGAAACCTGCAAAACTACTGGAAAACAAAGAAAACACACGTCAATGATTCACGACCACAACCAGGTTCATCACAAAAGTAAACATAAACACATGGAACACACTTTCCAATCATCAAATCCACTGGGTTGGTTTGCTGTTGCATGGGTTGCGGCACAAGAGCAGAAACTGCATGTAATTGTCCATGAACATGATCCAACAATTACATGATTTCATTTTCACAAACTCCAGTGCCACAACCAATCTCAACCATCTCCAGCAAAGAAATCAGAGTAATTGGATCAGCTCTCACAGAATTAGAAATGACAGGAAACAGCCATGGAACGTTTTTTTTTTCAACCAATCACTAAACTTGTAGGTAAACATCAAAACTGCATGTTGTTTGTACATTATAATACCCCAACCAATGTTAGGAGTGCAAAACACATGGTATGGTAATGTGACACACATCAAGGCTCTAAAAAAAAAAAAAATGAAAAACACACTCTCTCTCTCTCTCTCTCACTCTCTCGCTCTCACTCTCTCTCTCTCACACACACACACACACACACACACACACACACACACACACACATACACACACATGCACGCCTGCATGAACTACGCATGCACGCACACACGCATACACACACACACACACACACACATACATACACATACATGTACAAAACAGCAAGAGCAAAAACATCATGAGACACAAAAAAAGAGAGAGAGAGTGCTGACAAGATAAGAGTGTACAGAGAAAAAGACAGCACATACAGGAATCCACCAGTTGGTCTCCAAAATCATAGCAAATCAACAGCAACCATTTACACGAATACATGTGTAAAAATATATTGTTTCCTTTTTTTACCCTTCCTGAATCCCAGTCTTATGTCAAGATCCAAATGAACTGTCAAATCTCTCTCTCTCTCTCTCTCTCTCTCTCTCTCTCTCTCTCTCACACACACACACACACACACACACACACACACACACACACACACACACACACACACACACAATCTCACCACGCTTCCTATATTTATTGATTCTGATTCACTATGCTTTTTTGTCAAGAAAGACGAGGAGAAAAAAAGGGGCAGAGGACACTGGATTCTGAGTTGAAACAGACCTTTAAAGGCTGAGTGGGGAAGTGGAGGGGCAGGAGAGGGAGGGGAGTGAGATTTAGGACTGAAAGCCCTCTACCGAGGTTGATGAACCTGCCTCAGGTGGGAGACAGTTCCAGTCCCCTACAAACTTTGGGAAAAGAAAAACCTCCTGTGGCTGGTTTTACAAGGCAAGAAAGTGGCAAGTTTCATTAACTGCCAGTCTCATCTCTCTTGTCTGGGGGACTAGGACTGGTCTGTAGAGAGTGTTGATGAGTGGAACCTGAAAAGGATTGCCACTATAAATAATACCAGTCTTGCAGAACTTTATCTTCCTGTCATGGCCCAGAGCAGGCAGGTGAGCATGCTATCAACACAGCAAGTATGGCATTAGTGGTTCATCACCCACCAGACTGCGCAATGTTGGACTTTCTCTGTCATGCCAATGTCGGTGGTGGTGTAGGGATCCTAGACAGACGAAGTGTACCCCAGGGTAGGATGTAGCACAGCTTTATATGCCGTCTCTTGGATGGAGACCACCAGTGAACAGCATCAAAAGAATCCCAAGGTCCTGCTGACCTAGTTTGTGATGTTGGGAGATGTGGGTGTCCTAGCTGAGATCATGTAAGACGATGATGCCCGGGTGATTCGTTCCACTGACAACGTCAAGATTCTGGCATGGAGGTGGTATGTGCCAGGTAGTAAGTTCCTTTAGCAAGGGACATACAGAGCTTGGTGAAAGTCTGGATGAATGGATGTCTTCCATGTTGTTTCCCATTCTGCAAGCTGGTCCAGGTCCTAATCTTCCTGTGATCAGACAGTTCTGCGAAAGACCTGGTGGTCAGGGTCAGCTTGTCAGGAAGGTCACTGACGTAAACTAGGAACAGGCAGGGCTAAGTACTGAGCCCTGAAGAAATTCCAACTCCACAGAAACGACCTCAGGCCACCACTCATTGCCTATCTGTCAGGAAGTTGTAGATCCATGGCCACCACTCACTGCCTGTCTGTCAGGAAGTTGTGGATCCATGGCCATCGCTCACTGCCTGTCTGTCAGGAAGTTGTGGATCCATAGCCACCACTCATTGCCTGTCTGTCAGGAAGTTGTGGACCAAGTTGTTGACCGGGCCACACTGATTCTTTAGTACAGAGATCCAGCACTCTGTTAAGTTAAATCCTCTGTGGCTGCACCACCAACCTCCAGCACTCTGTTCAATTAAAATTCCCTGTGGCTCTCTAAATCTCCCATGCCTTGTTACTGCCTTGTTACTGTTCATAGTAATGCCTTTATGTGTATGGCTGACTGAATGATGTGAATCCTATGCATTGATACTATTCATTGCACTGTGTGTAAACATTTTTTCTAAAAAATGTATGGAACATTCACTCCCATTTGCTTTGAGAAGAGCTACATAACTCTCAACTGCAGTGTTCATTCAGCCTTACTTTAGACAGTTTTTTAGAGCCCTCTCACTGTGCTGGTGAAACCGATATGCTGACTGCATGCGCATCACACCCACTAGCATATGTATGCAAATGTTGGCATAACTGCTGAGAGAGTGTTGTGAAGCACAGCTAGTCTCCCTGATTGAGATAGTTCAGAAGACAGGATATGGCACGTACATCTTAACATGTCAGACAGTATGGAAACTGCAACAGTTACAGCTCCGTTCCACTTCTATGAATAACACAAGAAACGGTGCGTATACATCCTTCACTGTATTGATCGACGTAATCAATAGTTTCTTTCTACCTATGCTAATCAGTGCTCTAGACGTTTCACCTGCACTGGCTGCAGGCATCATTCGACGTCACTTTTACCCGCTATTGTCAGTAAACACCGAGACTGCAGCGATCAATACACATGTACACAGACAGACTTCTGCAACGCAAAAGGCTTGCGCCGACACCATGACAAACCGCTCAGTGAGAGAACAAAACTATGGAATAGTCACAGAGCATATCAGTCAATCTTAGTGAATAAATGAACCTATTCATACAAACCTTTTATTTCACGTTCAAGATCCGTCGACATGGTTGTTTAATGGGGAGTTTGTTTTGTTTTGTTTTGTTTTTTCTCACAGAAAGCCTGAACACTTTCAAAACAAAACACAACGTGCTACCGTCGTGCACTCTCACTGTGTCTGCTGTAAGCTGCGATGAAAAGGGATGTTTCTTTATATAAAAAAAACAAATTGTTTTATGACACGAAAAACTACGATTTTTAAACTCTAGTTACATCAATAATATAATATAAATTATTTATAAAATGTTTAAAATGTTTATTAACAAACTGATTTTTTTGTACTTAAAACAAATGAAACAATTAAAAACTGAACACTCCCTCAGCACAACTTGCAAATTATGTCTGTACACCGAAATCAACTTGATTTTTACATGAGTCATAGCCACGAGATCCTCTTCTTCAATAATTGTCTCATCGTTGTTGTGAATTCATTCATCCATCAGCTTCAAATCATGCGTAGTGTGGTCTCAAAACTTAACGGATGTGGTGTGGTGCATATGGACTAGCCCGCACGCAGTGACGCCTCCTTGATGAAACTGAAACTGAAACTTTACACCCGGTTTCAGCTCCACTTTTTTCGGTTTCATCTCGGCAATGTCAGTGCGAGCGAACTTGTCCAATAAAACGCCGCTCCACATTTGCTATGTGGCATACAGTCTCTGGGAGGTGGCATAGCAGGGAGTGCCGAGGAACAGGTGAGGTGCAGATCTTTCTCGAAGGGCGTTGATGTGACAGGTCAACGTCAGGCGGCGCAGCCAACCTTCCAGAAACTATGGACGACGGCGGGCCTTAGGGTTCCTCAGGCGAAACCTGAGTGGGGGCTCCATCAACATCAAGGAAACTGCCTGCAAAGCCCTAGTTCAAGACTCAGTCTTCCACATGGCCCAGCACACAATCAAGAATCAATCTTCCACTTGGCCCAGCACACGATCAAGAATCAATCTTTCACATGGCCCAGCACACGATCAAGAATCAATCTTCCACATGGCCCAGCACACGATCAAGAATCAATCTTCCACAGCACAGGATCAAGAATCAGTCTTCCACATGGCCCAGCACACGATCAAGAATCAGTCTTCCACATGGCCCAGCACACGATCAAGAATTAGTCTTCCACATGGCCCAGCAGTGACTGATCACCCTGCCTACCACTGTACCAATCAGATGGATCTGTCAACAGCAACTGGAGAGAGACCTCCATACCTCTCCACATCAAAACAAAGTTTTTATTTCCACAGCTGGAAACAACCCAACTCATTAAGAGCTTCCCTCACTTTGAGATGAAGTGAATAAAGTCAGCCGAAGCAAAGATTCAATCAAAATTCTATCAATTTTATGTTTTAATTATGTATACACAAGTTGGTGTGTGAAATTGCACTTAACTTGTGTCAGTTATTTGTTGTTCATACATAATTCATGTTTGTTTTGATTCTGTCTGTCACTCAGAGCACAAGCACAAAGTGGATAAGCCTAAGGTGAATCACTCCTGAGCCATTCTTGAGTATTTTAAACTATTTCTTTCGATGACTAGTACCAGGAAGTTGCTCCTTCTTCCACCACCAGTAAGAGAGAGAGTGGAGGTGAATTTTTTATATTCTTCTTCTTCTCCTTCATACGCAGGCTGATACTCCCGCGGACACTCCCTATATGGACAGGCAAGTATTAATCCCATCCACTCAACAAAGGGAGTGGAGTTTTGTGTATATCACCGTTTTCTTTTTATCCCGCCATTAAGGCAGCCATACTCCAACTTCAGGGAAAGTGCATGCTATGTGTAACGTGTTATCCATACCAAAGGCCAAACTGGCCTTCTCTTCCGAAAATTGGTGATGGGATTATACGTGAGTGCAAGACGTTATGCGTGCGTTCACACACGGAACCTCGGTTTATAGTTTCATTCGTAGGACTGTATGGGAAATCGAGTAGAACTAATGTTAACTGCGAAGGTAAAATCCCCCTGTACCGAAACGGCCCGGCGGAGATTCGAAACCGCAACCCTTGTATTATGAGTCCGGCGCTCTACCAACTGAGCTATTCCGGACCCTTTTTTTTTTTTTTTTTTTAAATGAAAACTGCTCTATAATTCTGATGAGAAAAAAAAGCGAGTCCTTCTCCTTGAGGACCACACCTGCCACCCAGTTCCTCACAATAATGAACGTACTCAGAATAATCCAATTGTATCTGTCAATACATTTTTATAGTCGAGTCGTTAACCCATTCAAAAGTGTGTGTGTGTGTGTGTGTGTGTCCCCCAAACTGTTTCCAATATACAAAAACAGTACAATCAAATTGAAGTTGACTGGTATGTGGAACATAGTGATACAATTTCAAGAGAAATCAGGAGCAGGAAAACATTTTTGAGTTCAGTTGCAATGGCTTTGTTAACAAAGATGTCGTCGTCTTCTTTCATCTACACTTCCAAGCAGAACGCCTTCCTTCTTCAGGTGGGCAGCCGTAATCTGACGCTAATAAATTAAAGAGTTACTGTTGATCTTTGAGCCATCTCACAGCTGTCAATGGATGATGATAATCACCACGTGATTAAGGGCCACATAAGCCGAAGTAAACATAAATGTGGAAAAATAAAGGTGATTTCATTGTTATTCCTTCAATACAGAAGTAAATTCTGTGCATGCTTCAGGGTTGTCTGTATCTACAGAGGAAACAAAAATTCCAAATTTCTTTCAGATTCGTCGGTTAAAGCTTGATTATTGACAGCTACTTGTATGATATTTACGACTAAGCACAAAACATCCAACTATAAACAGAACTAAAAGTGTTAAACAACGAAAGGAACCAGTGGGAAGGGGTGAACCAACCGTACGGAGCTACCGGCTGCTAATACTTTCCAAAGTCTCTCACAACAATCTAGGAACCAACACGGCCCTAGCATTATTAGTTACTGGACTCAGAACAAAGGGGCGGACAACACCAAGATAGGTCCTTATATGAAGGCCAGCGTTTATGCCCTAACCATGGGATGTGAGGTTTAGAGAGAGGGGTGGGGTACAGAAGCCACGGGATGGGTAGGGGTGAGCGTGTTGTAATTGGAGCTGATAGCTGGAGTGCAGTGGATGCTGGTCCTCATGTGGAAGTAGAAGAGCTGCTGTGGTGAAAGACGGTGTTGCAGCCTGGACTGACAGGAAACCAGGGGTGATGCTGTTGCGAGAAACTTCGGGTGAAAGTTCTACTCTGAGGCTGTTCTCAGGGTGAATATCCCCCACTGTGGTGGAACTGAATTGTGTATGAAGGCACGTCAAAGTGCCAGCCGGTTTGGCGTCTACTTTTTGTTACAATCAATTCCATAAGGAATATCCACCAGTTAAGAGGGACAAATTGCAAGACGAAACGCGGCAGGTTTCGACCTCTTAAGCTTTCTTCATGCAAGAGAAACAACATTCAGGAAAATGAAAACGAAGAATCAGCAATCAGTTTTTTTTTTCCTCAAATTCGGAGCAAGATGGCTGTGGATTAAGAAAAAAAAATTAGTGGGCGTTTTGTTGAGGAGATAATGTGTCGGGCAAAATGTACACATAGATACGCATTCGTTTTCATTGTCCCAAATGTTATCTTCCGTGAAGAAAACCTAACAGGTCGAAACGCGTCGTTTTGTCTAGTAATTTGTTTGTCCCTGTTAACTGGCGGATTTACTTTAAATTCCTTTTCAAATTTGTCACAATTTCCGCCCATAGTCACCTCGCTTTAAAGCCAGCTCTCATTACAGTAGTTTGTGAAGGCAGGATCTCTTTGTCATGAGTAGTGAAATGTGTCTAAATCTAAGAAAAGTGCCAAAGCCATCTGCCTAGGAAATGCAGCTACTTCTGGCATACTGTGGTGGTTTTGATGTGGGGTGAACATCAGTTACCAAAAACTGGAAGAAAAAGCATACGTCCACTGTCCCCCGTGTTTTATCTTGTTGCAAACAGCAGTTTTCTCTCCGACATTTGTGTGAAATCGTGTACGTAGATTTTAAAGTTAGTGTATGCAAACTTGGCAATTTGAGGGCTAAAGATATAAAAGTATTAAAATTTACACGATTTAAGTTTTGTTTACGTCGCAGTGTCTGTGCGAGAGCGTGACTATCTATGTGTGCAGTTTGCTATCATATTTTAAAAATAAAAAAAAAAAAAAAAATAAAAAAGTGTTATTTTGAATCCGCTTGATCCTCCTTTATGAGGTATAGGTGTGTCTTTAATCCCCCCAAATCAAAGCCACATGGAGCTAATCAACTTTTCAAATGTAATCTAGGGTAGATAGGCACTCAGAAGATTAGGTGATCGCTCTGATCCTTCATCCATCATTCGATTTTAAATCCGCATGAAATGCCAGGGTGAAGCGTCATGGGAATGGGAGTGTGTGTGCGCATTTACTGCTACACAGCAAAAAATAGAATCGACAGGCAGATTTGTTACTTTTTAAGTTCTATGAGGAGGCTTTTACTTTTTAAGCTCTACATGTAGGTTTTTACTTAAGCTCTATCAGTAGGTTTTCACTTTATAGGCTCCACAGGTAGGGTGGTTTTGTTTTGTTTGGGTTTTTTTTTTTTTTTTTTTACTTTTTAAGCTCTATGAGTAGTGTTTTACCTTTTAAAGCTCTTCTAAGAAGTCAGGTGAAGGGTGAAAACAGCCCTCATATGACCCTCGTGGTCGGCTGGGCTGTAAACCACAAGTGAAAAGAAAAATCGCCAAGAAGGGAAATAGCAGAGTTAGATCCCTTTTTTGTGGTGCTTTTTTTTTAATACAATCATCTCAGAAACCACTTTTATCATTTTGTACGTTTGTCATTCCATGTCCGACTTCATTAACACAAATTTCACCGTCACGCAGTGGTTAGCACTGCCGATTCCCTACTGGGAAGTCACGGGTTCAGTTCTGGTCAGAACTATATATTTGCAGGGTTCTTCCACCCCAACCTTACTCTACTCGCAATTGTTCGCTTTGGGGCTCAGTTGGATAAACTGGAACCACAGTCCAGTTTCCTGCAGGTGCCTGCTTCTCTCAGGCTTTGTCAAGATAAGAATACAATGTTGAAGTATGCCTGGAGCACAGCCCCATCATGCCGATCGGAATACAATGTTGAAGTACGCCTCGTCATGCCGATCGCAATACAACGTTGAAGTATGCCTAGAGCATATCCCCGTCATGCCGATCGGAATACAATGTTGAAGTATGCCTTGAGCACATCCCCGTCATACCGATCGGAATACAATGTTGAAGTATGCCTAGAGCACAGCCCTGTCGTACAGCCTCAGACTGAAAAACTCTGTAGCATCAGTCTCATCACCCACAACGATCAGTATGAAAAGTCTCAATTCTATTGCCTTGCTCTGGTAGTGACCCGCTTCGATTGCTTTCCCATGTCTATACCCTTAGCGAGTTTGTGTCCAGGTCGGCGTTATCAGCAAGTTCATACGGATCGCTTTTGGACAGATGTGGTGGCCTCCTCCAAAGGGGTGGGGTGTGCCCACTCATGCCGGCTCTGTGACCAACTAATAATTGCCATCAGTAAAGAGGTTTAGAAGACGGTGCCATGCATATGTTGGCTCAAAACAGGCACCACTGAACATCACCCAAGTGCACTGGCGGCAGTGCAGTTTTCTTTGGGTTGTTTCATGACAACTGCTCCCTGAGGATTGCTGATGCTGGGGCTGCAGCAGGACAATCCAGGGTATGGCTGTGGTCAGAGAATGTACGGCATGGGGGGAGCGACACTAAAGCTGGGGGAGAGAGGGGGGTGGGGGAGGAGGGTGAAGAGGAAACCTGATAATTTTGTTTGGATTTACTCTTTGGGATAAAGGTATTCTATCAAACTGGCCAGCCACTGCAAAGTGATGAAACATGGGTCAGTTATGGTGCTGCGTGAATGGGCACCTCCTGTAATCCTAAGCAGTGTATACTAAAACGCAATTTTGGATCGACTTAAAAGAGTTAGCTTGTGCCTCCACCATGCAATGGGGCCTCACGTAATCACATCATCTGCAACCTAAGAGTTTGATACTGTACGAGTATTGTATGCTATCGAATCGAATCTCTTCCTCATTGATGTGTTATACTTTCTTGCAAAATTTCAATTTTGCTCTGCTAATTAGGGCCATACATAACCTTGCGACGGAATTCGCTCTCCTGAACCATTCATATATATTTCAGTGAAAATTTAGACAGACAAACTCATAAATATTTGTCATCCAGTTCTTGCTTTTCGGAAGGAGACTGTCGAAAACACGAATATCGGTCATCCAGTTTTTTTTTTTTTTTTTTTTTCAAAATGAAATGAGCGAGAAAAAAAAAAACCGATAATAAAATCTGAACCCAGCGTTTCTGACCCATAAGCGATCTCTTCATCACCTTTGACCTCAGTCTGCTCTCTTACGGCCCTCACATTTTCACAAAGGCTTTACTGCTTCTGAATGTGCCAGTGATGCAGGTCTCCCAGCAATTCTTTCTCTTTCATGATCCAGTCTCCGTGAAATATTCAGATTGTTTGAAACCCCAGTCTGAAGTTGTAGTTAGAACGAAAACCTTGTAAAGGTTGATACAAAGTGACCTCTAGCATTGACTTTTAATTCCCAAGATCTGCGTTTATTTTTCATCAGTAAACAGTCATAAATGTATTCAGCAACTTCATTCCATACCTACCACCCTCTGTGAATGCTGACTGGATAACACAATTAAATGTTTTACTGGGGAGCAATTTTTGCCCTATAATTCTGAACAACCTAAAACATGAATTACTAAGGCACCTTCCTGTACCTTTTCACCAAACAGTCAAGAGGCACAATGTGCCTGGACCTCACAAGCTTGTCAATCCACTTTTACATATCCATAACCATTTTTGCTGCACACGCTTTTCCCACTGGTTAGAGTGCCACCACCGTCTTAGGTTCACTTGTGACACAGGCGATCAACAGTTTCAGCCAATGGATCACTTGTACGTGTGCACAAGTTGTCACCAAGAGTTGCTACTGCAGTTGGTTTTGTATGTACTGCATGCATGATAACTTGTGGAAATCCTGAACTACATGCGCTGCCTAGTTTTGAAGAACCATGATGATCATGACTGTCATATTCATGTCACATTGCTTTCTCAAAGTTGGGCAAATGCAGGCAGAAACTGAAAAAGAACAAAAACAGACTTACTGGCTCCCAAAAGATTTTTTTTTTTTTTTAGATGTTTCAATCCATTGGGTCTTCTTCAGAATGGCAAATAACATTCAAAATGTTGAAAATAAATGACTTGACATTAAACTGTTCCGTCTCAGTCAAGTATCGCATTTTGCATCCAAAACCAAGAGACCAGTGACTGAAAGTATATTTTGACCTGCCTTAAGACCCAGTAGGTCGAAATGCATTGTCTGCTATGTGATGCATGGGTCAAACTGGGAAAAAAAAATTTGAAAAACTGAAAGGTCAGGGTCCAGGGGCCGCCCAGGCTCCTGACGGGGTCCGGGCACCCTTGGCAGGGGGCCTGGGGGTGGGGTGGGTGTGAAGCCCCCCCGACAGAAATCGATTTTTTTGAAAAATTCAGACAGTTTTCGTGGCCTCTGGAGAAAGGAAATGTGGAACTGAGGCCTTGTTTGAAACACACATTATGTATTGCTTATATGTGAACAAAAAGTCATCATTTAAAAAAAAAAAAAACTTACCCTTAAAAAAAAAACAAAAAAAAAACAGCTTGGTTGGTGCCTTGGACACAGATGGGCAGTAAGGGTATCAAGATCACAAATCTGTGCATTTTCCAAGGTCTTAACAGAGTTTCCACCGTACTTCCAAAACTAACCCCGTTTTATTACACGGAAGAAATAGAACCTTTAGTAGTTTTCCCCAACCTTTTTTCCAGAAAACCCTGTATCTATTTTTTTTCCCCTTCTTTCTTTAAATATTTTTTTCATACTATTATGTCTCTCTCTCTCTCTGCCTGCCTTACATTCATCTTCTGTGTGTGTGTGTGCACGCGCGTGTGTGTGTCACTAGGGGGGAAGGGGGGTCATGGAGGGCTGCTGAAAAAGATTTAACTGAAGTTCTTACTTTCATGTTTTTAATATGGTCCGGACTTCTGGCAAGCTTTGCTAGCTGAGGTTTTCCATTGGATCCATGCTTGAGGTCCAAGTTGCACACGTGGCAAAACGCTACACCTGGTTAACTTGTTTTCAAACACCAAACACGATGTTGTTTTTCACCATCTATACTAGTCACATAAAGTTAAGCACAGGCCTTTGCACACAGGGGTTTGATTCATCCCTTCAAAAAACATTGGTTTTTTTTTTATGCGGCAACCAATGATGGAATCTCACACAGCAGTGTGTGTAATCCAGCCTGTGTCAACTGGTAGTGCGCACGGGGGTCTTGGTGACCTCGTTACCGCGCGGGATAAAAAGTGCAAAGTTGCGTTAACTGTGCCTGTTTTGCATCAAGCTTGCTGGCGACACAAGATGTGTAAAATGAAAAATTTTTTTTTCCCGTGCAAGAGCAGTCTCTCAAGTGAGTTTTATGCCCCTTCTTTTGGCTGTTTAAGCGCGGGGTTGGTTACTGTCAGCCCTTTTCTCACCATGCCACCACGAAGAAAACTTAACACCTTTGACAAAACCAGGGCGATTGCGTGGATACAAGATGGCATTTGCAAAGGCTGAAGTGGCGCGACGACTTGGTGTGCATCATTCAGTTATTGTTAGACTGAATCAGCGTTTTAGGGCGACCAACAGCGTTGAAGAGAGGCCACGGTCAGGTCGGCCTAGGCAGACTACTCCCAGAGAAGATCGTTTCATCGAGAGGCAGGCCCTATTGCAGCGGGATACCACTTCCACCAGCATCCAAAGGCAGCTTCATATGGCAAATAACACCATCTCAGCCGTCAAGCCATACGAAACCGTCTTCACCACTTCGGCCTCAGATCACGTCGCCCAGCTGTTCAACCACGACTGCTAGCAGCCCATAGGCTGGCTCGCGCCGAGCTTTCTGCCCATCGTCATGTGAGATGGAACCAACAACAGTGGTCCCAGGTCCTCTTTTCAGATGAGTCGCGGTTTAGTCTTGAACACAATGACGGCCGAACTAGAGTTTGGAGGCGTGTTGGTGAACGTTACATTGATGCAGCTGTTCGCCAGACCCAGGGCCTTTGGGGGAGGATCTGTTATGGTATGGGGTGCCTTCAGCCTCCACCACAAGACACCACTCTACCATATTGATGGAAACCTCACAGGCATCCGCTATCGGGATGAAATCCTGGCGCCTTTTTCGTTGTTCCGACCATGCAACGGATAGGACCCATGGCAGTCTTCCAAGACGACAATGCTCGGCCACATAGGGCCCGGGTGGCCGAAAACTTCATTGTGCAGGCCGGCATCAACAGGATGATCTTCCCGGCGTATAGTCCCGACCTCCTCAATCCCATCGAGCATATGTGGGATGAGTTGGGGAGACGTGTGAAGGAGAACCATCCACCTCCCAGAGACCACCAGGATCTCTTCCAAATGCTGCACTGGAATGGCAGAGAATCCCTCAGAGGGTCATCAGAACACTGGTCAACTCGATGAGGAGTCGCTGCGTGGAATGTCTCGCCAATGGCGGTGGCCACACCCCCCTATTGAAATGATTTTGTGAACTGAACAGATTTTGCGAACTTTGATTTCGACCCATCCTCTGTTTAATTGTCTGTAAATCAACAACCGTTCATTCGATCCCAATGAAATTCAATGTACGTTGGAACAAGATAATGAATTAAATCTGTTCCCAATTTCAAAATCGTGGCTTTTATATTTTGGAAATTATGCGGGTACATGTAAACTGTGCTTAACTTTATGTGACTAGTATATTTCGTTCAGCCAAGCCCATCGCCACTTATTAGTGATGCCAGCCAGCATCGTGAATCACCTTCTTTAAGATAGGACATTCTCATGGTTTCCAACGAACTCCAAATTCGAAATCTAGATTTCAGCAAATGGTGCTTTATCTTTGTTCCCTAAAATAAAGAGCACTTCGATTCGGCACTTCCGTTTTATGGTAAGACACACACTCGATACGTAATTTTCGCAATTTACAGACTTTCAAACCCCTCTCCAGATTTATGAAAAACGGAAAATTCCGTCTCGAAGAATTTCATAAAATGGATTCTGTCCTCAGACTGAAAAAGTTTCAATCTGGTGATGAGTTTGTTCCTTAGTTTGGTGGCCCATCAAGTCCAATTTTGGTCAGGTAAGAATAGACAGTTAATAAGGATGTAGAAGATACACGCATAAAGGCAGTCTAATGACTGAACATACAACCACAAGACAGAATAATCAGTGTACATAACAAAGTCATTTCTATGGTAACGAGAAACTGCGGTTTCCTGTTTGGCCACACTGTGAAGAATGCCACAGGGTCTCTCTTCATCCACACTGGGGAGGGGGGAGCGAAACAAAGAGAGAGAATGTTGTTGACAAGCTGATGACATCCACATTGGACACAACTTTTATTCTACAAGGACTTAAAAATGACATTGACCATATAAGTACATGTACAAATCCAGAAAGCAACTCAAAGAAATCGTAGCCAATCTCACTTAGTCACCATGATTGCGAATAAAACTTGCCTGCTTAGTTGCTCTGTTACTTCAGAGGAAAGAAAAAAAAGGCCCATCCATTCATTCCATCTTCACAAAACTCGTCACATCCAAACCTGTATTACATCTAATCAACCCATGTCACGAACAGCAGAAAACGAAATTTCATCATTAAAAATTGCTATTCCAAAATGTGTGCATGTATAGCAGGAAAAAAAAAACGAAAAAAAAAAAAAAAAAAAAAATCTATCAACAGTTACCAGCGGCCCCTGGCAACTCCTGTTAGTCCGAGACTGGAAGATGGCAAGACAACTCAAAATGGCAGAAATGCCTCCGGGACAAATTTTTCCTTCACCCTCCTTGTTGTCCCTATCTGCCCTACAGCGGATGATACCCTGGCTGTTCTGCAAGCAACGCTTCCAGGCTGTCCCTCATCTGACAATAAATCTGCATTGCATACAAAGACACCACACATCCGACCAACACTGGTTGACAGAAATCTCATGGGGGCAGGACAGCTGGGCCTTTCCAACACAGCTGGTTGATATGGGGCGACTGAAAGGTTCAGTGTGTGACGAATGGCAGACAACTGAGTGATCTTGTCTGTGGGAACATGACTTCCCACGGCGACACTGAATTCATGGGTTACAAGGAAACAGGAGTTGGCAGGGAGGGAGGTTTTTACATGACATTAAGCACCTGGGGTTTGTCATCGACGTAAAGGATGAGTGATGGCAGAGTGATGACAGTGACCCTGAAGATGATGTGATGGGCAGCCAGTGGTAGGTGTTCTGGTTTACCTCCCTGACTTGGGTTGTGGCTGAACACAAAAGAAACCAACAGCCAGCCAAACCTGTGGATCATCGTGTCTTTTTACCACAATCATCGTTGGTAACTGCAGCTGAAAGAACAAACACGTTTGTATTTGAGCCATCTTGAGATCTTCTCTCCGTTGAATAGTTCTTTCAGCATGACGACGACTTGGGACACATCTTCCAACAGCAACACCCACGTGTGATGGGAATGTTGACGAATGAACACACTGGATGCAGAACTTTCACACTACAACAAAGCTTCCTTTTGTTGACAGCACGGCAGTTTTGCAAGTTAACTTTTGTCACCATACAAATGCCTGCCATCAAGGTCTTACAGAAAGAAAAAAACACACACACACACACAGAAGATTATAAAACTGCATGTAAAGCCAAGTCTTACTTAATGAATGCTGGCCTTCTTTTTCCCTTTAAAATCCAAAAAGTAAACACCAGTATGCTGATCTAATGACACTATGTAAAAGAAAAAAAAAAAACCACCTGGGACACAGTTTACCTCACGTACACGAAATGCAGAGGATTAATCGCTGAGAAAAGAAAAGTCTAATGAAAAACAAATTCCTTGGTACGAGAACAAATTATTCAAATCTTTCAGCTCATTTATTCTTTCTCAATTCTAATTCCTATGGTTTAAAACAAGTATACTCATCACACACGCCTATATAAATCCAACCATAAAAAAGAAGAAAAAGCAATACATTAATAACACAAAAGATTCCATCTTCATGTGAATGAAATGTACCAAAAATCATATGGGGAAAAAAAAGAAAATCAATAAATAAAAATCCCTGGCAAAAAAGAATCTAAACACACCACTCAAAAGGGAATTCAAGGGGGATCACTCCTAAGTCTTTTCAAAACCATTGTTCTGCAAACCTCTTGGTTAGACAAAGCACCCTCTGAATGTCAGAAAACGTCCAAGAGTTGTTGCAGCACATCTTCTTTACCTAAAAACCCTGCCATGGTTCTGAACAAGCAAGGTGAACAGAATGCCCACCTCTGGCTCCAGTGGTGTCGACTCCTGAAATGTTGCTACTGTTTGTTGACAGAAATGCACGTCTGACAGCATACTCTCTGCAAGCCTGTCGCTGCTTCCAAATTTGAACATCCCACAAAAAAAACTCTGCACATGTACGAGAGGCAAGGAATAAAAAATCACGAAGCATATAATGATGTATGGGCATTGCGTACCGTGTTCCTGACAAAACCAAAGAATGCTAATGGCTGAAAGCAAACTACATGGCGGATTCATTGGACAATATGGCCATTATTACATCAAGTTCCTACTGTCTTGACATGTACAGCTAAGGTCAAAGCGACATACACACAAAGGTCTAAACATGGTATACGCCGTCAACACACACACTCATTAACAGCTTTATTCACAAGTGGATCGTTTCAGTCTCTACGACAAGACCTCTGCCAGAGAGCACACGCACAAAACATACATCTGATGTAAAAATACGCACCAATCACGTGATGCCATGGGAGCACCTACATTAGTTATGACATGACATAGTCGTTTCATGACATGACAAACACAGTCGTCCGCAGAGGGAAAATGCAACAGCTCAGATCCGGGCAGCACCTGTTACTGTTGAGGAAGGAGATCATTTTTTTTTCTCTTGATTTTCCTGGTAAGTCTAGGTGCAGGTTGAGTTGTACTGCAGCATCTCACAGAAGCGAGGGATGACCCACATTACACACCAGATCTACAGCAATAATCTGCAGATCATGGAAGCATGCAACACCCCTGAAAAAGATGAGAACTGTAAGACTATCATACACTTTAAAACAAATTTAGGCAGAAGTCCACTTATAGACCCAACTGCATGTAGCTGTCTATACCTGCAGAAGGCAGAGTAGTTTGAGACACACTGTACCCAACAACAACAACAAAAAAAAGATGAGAACCAATCAAGTCTAGATTAAACCCATATTAGCGACCCACTCAGCACATGTTCTCCCTCCGACTCCAAATCAAACATGGCTGGACAAAAACAGTTACTGAGCCAAGGACACAGGGACTTGCAAAGTTCACTGAAAAATGTGGTCTTCTTGCTGCCACCCCGTTTTGCAGCAAACAACCTTTTCAAATTGGTCTTCATACGCAGCTCATCTTATTTTTTTTTCCTGACACAAAGTTCAGTTGAAAGAAACATCTCCATTAACACCGCAGAACAAATACACGTTCACTGGTCGATGTACTCACAGTAAAATATGTCAAACTAATAATCACGTTCAAAGTGTTGAATGTTACAAAACAAAAGGGATAAGATGAACTGGTGCCAACAAGTTGAACATGATCTTGTGTTCCAAAGAGCGAGGGAGGGAGGGGGGGAAGAGAATCACATGCCCATGTTCATACACAAATGCCTCAAACTTTTCACACAACACTACAACCACACATCAGTCACTGAATTCACACCAATCATGCAACTTCAAGGTTGACAAAATGACAGTTTCAATGTGGATGACATGTTCAAACACTACACAGCATCTCGCCTACTTTTCAAGTCTTCAGAGCAGATGTGTACATTGAAATTGGGCAAATTCATAGTCCGTTTTTCATGTCTTCCCCTCCGTGTACAATAAAATTGGACAAATTCAAAGCCCGTTTTCCATTCCCCGCATCCACTCAGAGACAAAGGTCTCCCATATCACTACCCACCCCCTCCATTCTCTCAACTGCCTTGAAGGTCGACATGCAGTGATATGTTTCGCATTTTTTGTTGTTTTTTTTTTCCCTACACAGAAAGATCAAATTTCTCTACCTAGACATTTAAATGTGTGTATGTGTGCACATGTGCTTGTGTGAGCACACACATACTTAAGCGAAAAGTGTTTATTCTGAAGACAAATCAGGCGACAAAGCTGACCAAAATACCATTGGGATTCTCCAGGTTCAGCACCAGACTAGTCATTCCTGGTCCTCTGCTGACCACTACAGTTGCTTCCCCTTGCCAAAAGCCAGCCCCCCCCCTCCCCCTAACCATCTGAAGAAATTCGGTCTCTACAGTGAACCAACATGTCGCACTGTCCCCCCATGTGCAATCCTAACCACTAGACCACTTGGGATTTCAAAGACTACCGTGAATGAAAGACACGTCCCTAAAAGCTTTTGCTATGAGGATGTAAAACTCTACCATTCACGCCACCCCCCCTCACCTCCCCCTGTGTCACAGCAAAGCGTCCAGCCTCGAGGAACCAGGAACACACGGACAGAATCTGCAGACAGGACAATCTAATAACCCCACGCCCTCAGAGTCCTCCACAGACTTCAAGACACCCAACGACTGTCAGCACAGAACATGCAACATGTAGGCTAAGCAATGGATGGACAATGCACTTCCAAGACTGAGCAGAATACCACCTGGTGGATGAAAATACCGTTTTCAGTTCAACAAGTATTTTGACATGCTGACTCCACAGCCGTGCAACATGTCGATGAAATGCCATTATCTTCAGTCTAGTGGTTAAGCAGTGCTTAAAACTCTGCGGATTCTGAGGTCGGTTGTCCAGTGCGCCAATAACCAAGCTGGTAGACTGCAACGCCTAATACAAGCAAACTTAATGAAGGAGAAAAGAAATTCAGAGACAGTTTAAAAAAGAAAATGGTAGAAATGTCTCGAGGTGTTAGAGTGATTTCAATTCTCTACCATTACTCATCTAGTGTGCCTTGTCGTCAGCACAGCATACATTATCACTGCATGCGCCAAAGTAACAGTGGCCAAAGTAACAGTGAAACTAAAGTTTCTTATCTTAGACCTAAACATGACTGTTATTCTTTGCTGCTTGCAATGCCTGTAAGTTTGTAACATTTATACTCATTTTGAAATGGACTGGAACATTAGCCTTCAGCTATTTTACAATCTCCGGCCATTTAAACTGCCCTCCAAACTGTAATGACAGGTAGAAGCGCTAGCTTCCCCTCCCCCCTTTCACCATCTTCATACAAAAAAAAAAAAAAATCACATTATAGATGAAAAAATGCCAACTGTACAGAGAGATCTCAGATCAATCAGTTATCAGCAAAATACAGTTCTCAGATCATAAAAGCAGTTTTTGATTTAAAAAAAAAAAAAAAAAAAAAAAAAAAAAAAAGGGTCAAGGGCACGGTAGTGTCCAATACATACCAGAACTCGTCTCCCATGAGAAATATTCCAACAGCAAATTTTGGGAACAGGGGCCTGGGATCACCATTTTGAAAGACTGGTTGGGTTAGCGCTCGGATGTCCGTGAATTATCTAAAGGGTTGGTATTTGGGTGTCTAAGTTCTTCCAGATGAGTTACAAGATCACAACTACCGTGACTGCCATGGCACTCAAGAATGGTCCAAAGCCTTCATCAACTCTTAATTATTTTTCTGATAGAACCTAGCTTTCCTGCTGTATTAACTCCAATTATTTTTCAGATAGAACCAAGCTTTCCTGCTTAACTCCCTTGTGTATCTTTCGAGTATTCTGGGGTCATTATTTTCACCGTGAATGGCTTTTTCAGCCTTTTCTTAAATAACTCTACCTAGAGGGCAGAGTCCCTTTGGTAACCCAGTCCAGTATGTGTCAATAGTTTTTAGATGATTAGCATTTGGGCATCTTTAGTAGTATTCATGTTCGTATGGTAAGTATCTAGACATATGCAAATATTCTTTACTGTGTTTGGATGCCTGCCAGAATTTGTTTTCAGAGGATTTGATTATGTTTTAAAGAGTTAGAATTAAGATGCTGGTATACACTTTGCAGAGGGTCTGTGCTTGGACATTTGATAATGAAGCGCCAGCTGGCAGCTCTTCAGTCGGTACTACCCAAGTAGGCAGCCCGACATGTACACGAGTGGGGATTGTTAAGCGCCTAGAGCTTGGTCTCTGGCCGAGGATAGGCACTGTGTAAGTATTCATAATAATACCATCGGAGAGACATGTACTGCCTTCAGAGAGACATTTACTGCCTTGGAAGGGCACCCCTTTGCTAAACAGACAGGCAACGGGGGAAAAAAATATGCAGCTGATGCTGCTTGCCAGAGAGATCAAACAAATAAAAAAAAAGAAAAGAAAAAAAAAAAAGATGACCTTCAAAGCCTCAACAGAAGTTGTGTGGGTGATGCCTGCCCACACAGTGAAGAGAAGGCCTTTAGGGAAACAAGGTTTGATATCAAGAAACAAACATGGAATTTCATCTCAAGTTCAGCTACAGCCAGGCACGGGACAGTATGCTTTAGACACTGGAGTAAATGAGCAACATTCTTGACGAGCCTATGCTCACAACTCTGCAATACAGCGCCTTCATGCTAAGAGTGTGTGTGTGTGTGCGTGTGTGTGTGTGTGTGTGTGTGTGTGTTTAGGGAAAAGCTGCACAACAAAGGTGCTTTTCAAACAAACTGGTAGCCAACAGCCTCCTGCTATACTATATAAGTATTTCTATGTATGACCTTCCTGTGTGCATGTCCTGCATGTAACTGTCAATGGTAAAAATATCCAAGGAAAAAAAAAAAAAGAGAGAAAGCTTCTACTGATGAACTCCCAAACCCCTCTACCCTCCAAACACCAAATCTGGCATCAATTATGGCTGCCGCTACCATCTGTCAAGTATGTGCAGAGTGCAGCATATTTCTTAGCCTCCGAAACTCTTAGCACTAAAGCAGTAATCCTCAGATGCCATGTCCCTCAGTGCATACCTCCCAACAGCACCCTGAAACGGACGTCTTTCAACCCACCTTTCTGCCCATACAGATCCTACCGAGTCCTTTCTGATTTCAGCCAACTCCATAAGGTGAGCAATGCACGCCCAGGTAACTTAACTACACCCCTTCAACCCACTCCTGCCTGCAGTCCCAACTATGGAACAAGACCCACAGATTGTGATGATAGGAAGAGGCCTGTGTTGTGCAATACACTCAGGGCATGACCTGCAAGTTCAGGGCGATCTCATTTCGTGAATGAAAGGACCGCAGCCATAACTACATTCAGTGTTATCTAGAGTTTGGCTCACCATGACTTGAGTCTCCATCACAAGGCACATCCCCGACCCCTCCCCTTCCCTCTAACCCTACCCAACATGATGCGGAAAAAAAAAGAATATAAAAACCTTATCTATAAACGGAGCTGTCAAATTATGCAGAATGGCAATGAGCATGTACCTGTGAACGTGTCTGAAGTCCCATCCTACACACGGGATGGTGGGCACAAGAAGGGAGGTTTTCCCACACAAAGCAGACAGGACTCTGGTGTTCGATCAATTTCCAGATTTGATGCCTTCCGACAGAGGGCAACACACTTCAGACGAGAGGAATCTTCACCATGCTTTTCCCCCTTGATTTTTTGTCTTCTCCCCATTACCTATTAGAAAGAGACACCCTCCTCATAGAGAACAGGGAGACAACGACGGAGGCAGGGGGAATTCTTGGTTGTGAACGGACAGCTGAGAATCTGTTCATTGTCTTTTAACTCTGGACAATCTCAGTCCTCTGTAAGACCCCCCCCCAAGACCTTGGATTCTCACCACCAATGAGTCTACACTCTCTCACACACATGAAACGTGGCAAGTCAGTGTGAAGGACACCCATCAGATTTCACTACGATACCCTTTGAAGAAACCTGTTCACCATGTAACAGGGCAGCGTACAAGGCTATTGCAGCCTTAGGATGGCACACTGTGTGGTGATCATCTGGTCAGTGAGCTGCAGGAGCAAGTAAGCTCAGGCCATCAACCTCTGGACATTATCACAAGCTGCTGAGTCTGTGGGCTCCTGCAGGACAAATCACATCACTGGAACCATTTGATCCTCAATTGTGAAAGATGGCATTTTCAAGGTTAAAGCAATGCAGAAGACAACATTCCCTCAAACAACCGACACAAAATCTGACCTGTCAGGCAAAATTACAGAAGCATCATCAACCCAATCTTCGACAACATGGGAGTCTTCCCGTTGGAGATGGCCAAAGCCAAAAGAGGACTGGGCGCTTACCTCGACAGTCAACAGCAAATCTGAAAAAAAATCCTGACCCAGCGGTCATTCAGGATTCTCCACTACGCCCAGACCCTAGACAGACCAATACATACCAAGCTCCTTTTCACTCAAAGTTACAGTAAGTGATCACTGGTCCCAACTCTGAAGATCTCTGGGCTCATGCTTGCACACAGCACCCAGCAGCCAAGAAGAAGAAGCCAGAGAATCTGTCTGCTGGCACAGCATTACTGAGCTGTCACTGTCTACTTCAGATGGCCACCACTACTGGACCAGGGCATCTTCACCATATTCCCCCTACACATGCTTGAGTGGCTAGCGCCCAAGACTCACATTCTTAGTCTTTCTCACTCTGTGCAGCCCTGGTGAAGAACCCAGCCGCACCCTCTGCTGCAAGAAAACCAGCCTTGGTGACTCCGGTCTCATGGCAGCACTTCACCCACGCTTTGCCCAGTACCTCAACAAAGGATTCTGTCCACTGCTTCAACATTAAGTCTAAATGTACCACTTAACTTCCGACTACTGTCAAATCCAGATTCACAAGATGACTGCATTCATTTTGTGATTCGCAAGGATTCCTTGTTCAACACTTGCAAAGAAGTCCTACACCCCCCACCTTACAAGTAATAACAAAAATACTGATGATAAATACAGTAATATTAATAATGATAACAATACAAGTAGTTGACGTTAATGAAATAAGCACATCCGACACGTCACTAATGTTCTGTGTGTTCTGACAGCATAGAAAACCACTACCATCTGGTACCCACCGTCCCCTGAATGGGACATCCCTAGTCCTTACTGTAGGTCTCCTGTTTTGGTATATTCATGGAACTGCCAGGAATGTCCAGAGCAACTGTAGAGTAACCTCACACCACTCTCATGTCAAAATACACTTGGGGCCCTAGTGGGTTAAGACTTGTCGTCTTTTCCTTCGTCGTCATTGTGAGTGTGCCAGGTCAGCCTTTCCTCGTAGAAGGCGATGACGATCTGTGGGCATTTGACGTTGGCTTGGCGGGCTGGTACCAAGTCTGCTTCATCACTGTCTTTCCTGTCCACACACACAAAATTTTCCATGTTATCATCACTGTCTTTCCTGTCCACACACACAAAATTTTCCATGTTATCATCACTGTCTTTCCTGTCCACACACACACACACACACACACACATTTTTCATGTTATCATCACTCTTTCCTGTCCACACACACACACACACACATTTTCCATGTTATCACCACTCTTTCCTGTCCACACACACACAATTTTCAATGTTATCATCACTGTCTTTCCTGTCCACATACACACACATTTTCCATGTTATCATCACTCTTTCCTGTCCACACACACACACATTTTCCATGTTATCATCACTCTTTCCTGTCCACACACACACATTTTCCATGTTCTTTTTTTTTTTTTTTCTGTCCCAACCTCTGCGCCACCTCAGAGGCAGTGCACACACGCCGCTCATTCCGACACCCCGTCCACAGCCACAGCCCGGTCAGCCCCGCCGCAACCCCGGCACCGACAATCCACAGGGAGCAGTCATGTCAAGTCGTCAAGAGGCAACCCACCGAGAAGACACTGCACAGCTGCGAGTCACTTCGGTGGTGTGTTCAGTGGCGCCTGTTCTGATCTAACATACACAGGACACCACCTACTAAGCCCCCTATTGATGACAATAATTGCTTAGTCGCGGAGCTGGCATGAGTGAGCTCTCCCTCCAGAGGGCGCCATCACGTCCGTCCAACGACAGCCTCCATGGACTCGCCGATACCGGTGACCCCGACGGAACCAAACCAAGCCACAGACGTGGAGAGGACATCGAAACTGAGGTCACCATGAGAGCAGGGCATGAAGGGCCACAGAACTTGACTTTTTTTTTTTTTTTTTTAAATGCTGATCAATGAGAATGAGGATGACTAAGATGATGCTACGGATTTCCATTTCGGTCTGAGACTACATGTAATCAGTAAGCCTGTACTCGATTAGTTGAAAAGAACCAATCCAAATGAAGCAGTCCCTTAATGCACTGGGCTTTAAACTTCTTTTTCCTTCCTGTGTGAGCGTCATATTCCATGTGGTTTGTTTACCGTAAATTTTCAAACTCTGTCGAAGATTTTGAGTAAAATTTCAACATGCGCACTGGCGATTAGCAATTCTTGCATGAGGTGTTTTTCAACTCAAACTCTACAGAAGAGTTTTTTAGGGTTTAATCGTGAAGATACTGAGAATGTTGTGGCAGAGTGGGCATGGGCTGATGCAGGTGAGGGGAACTGAGAGATGACAGCAAGACCCTGTGCACTCCAGGGCTCCATGACTCGTACACACCCATTAGGCATGTCATTTTTTTTTTTTTTTTTTTTTTTCATAATCAAAGCATCTACAAAGTACGTAATAGTTGGTACTGCCATGTTCTTTGTTTATTCCTCTACATTCACTCCAAATTCCATAACTGCACAAACAATAGAAAAGAAATTACAGCAATTTTTTTGAGAAGGTGGGTGTGCAGATTTTTTTCAATTAACCAGAAAGAATATGGCTGCGGGCAGAAGTTACCGCTCACGAATGTGGCTTGCTTAAGGTTAAGGTCATATGCAGCCATAGCAGAAAACCCGTCTAGTCCCAAATTCGACTGGGGTTGTGCAACTTTTAAGCCTGATTATAAGCCTGTATTCTGCAATACTTTATCAATTCTACTTTTTAAAAAAAAGAAAAAAAAAAAAAGACAACAAAAAAAGAGAGAAAGAAAAAAAAAAGAAAAAAAAAAAAAAAAAGAAAAAGACAAATCCATCATTTTGTTTGTACACAAAAATATAAAAAGAAAAAAAAAAACTCTAACTTTATACAAAATGCAGGACTTTGGCAACAATTTCTCACTCAAATTTCTGAAAGATTCTGTAGAGTTGGCATCTATGAATGAACATGCACATACATACATGTAATACATACATACATACAGGTAATAATCATGTACGACTAAATGCTATCATGAAAGAAAAAGGGACAATTTTTGGATGATAATAAATCCTGGTCAAAATATCTGGTCTTCGGGTGGGGGGGTTGGGGGGTTGGGGAGGAAGGCTGAATGCATGACAGAATATCAAACATGTCTAACAGAAATAACTTAAAGCTTCAGTTCAATGTGAATGGACCGCTAGCGCCCAACCGGAAATCACACAGCCAAAACGCTGAGCGCGCGCCTGCCAGCGCCCGGTAAAACACGTGGCAACAATGGGCGCCGCCATGTTTCTCGTAGAAAAGGAAGTCTCGCGAGAACGTGATTTCCTTCTTCCTGTAGCCATTTTTTACCGTCTGCAAAAAAAAACGCGAGTCGATGCGTGCCGTGGTTCTCGAGTTACGAATTTTTTAAGTTTTGAAGTCGAAATGCTGTTTTTCACCATGGCTAACCTTGATTAGATGATGAGATACTGTGATTTGTAGAATTTATGGCATAAGACTTAGTGAAAGTGCTGGGTAATGAAGCTTAGAGTGACCTAGATTTTGACTGGGATGAGGTTCCAGGTATGATGAACAACGATTCGGAAGAAAGTTCTGAAGAAGAAGAATTCAGTTCAGACATTTCAATGACTTCAAGTAAAAAAAAATAAAATGAAAAGAAAGAAAGAATAGGGTAAGTTTCTGCGTTACAGCATTATTGCTGTCATCTGGTACACCCCCCCCCCCCCTTCTCTCTCTTTTTTTTTTGGGGAGGGGGGGTGGGGGGAGGCTGGGGTTTTAACCCATTAATGCCTAGTGTCCCATTTTTGGGACCTTTTTACTTGTAAGTCTCTCAAAAGCGAGTCTTATTGTTTGTGAGCATATGCTGGTTCCCATCAATAAAGGAAGGCTACCTCACCAATTAGACACAATTTTGGTGGACAACTTCCCATGGAGCTTTCTTCAGCAGCCATTTGCATCACTATTTTCAAGAGAAAAAGCAATGAAATGTTAACCTCCAAAAGGTAAGCCCACAGTTCATACTGCATGTAACTTTTTAATAATGTCAAATACAAAAAAAAAAATGTTGTATACAAAAGGTAGTCATCATAATTCTAATGTGTGACACTATCTGCTCTAGTTATCCCATTTCTAAAGGTCAGACACAGTTTAAGCTCAACATTGCTCAGGGGAAATCCAAGAGACTCCACTGGGGCCGGGAATGGGCATAAAGACAGTGCTCAGACACGTTTGGCTTCAACTCACCATTTCATGAGGAACATGAGCTCTCCGCTGCTGTCTGTGGCCCCTATAATTCGTTCAGGCTGCAAACCTCTGTCAAAACCTCTGGGTTTGTTGTCGTCTTCCTGTTCAAACACACAGCATGCTTAAGTACACCACACGCTTGGCATTAATAACAGATGTTTGGTAGTGTTCAAATGGCATGTTTTCTGGCCAAAATCTAACATTGTAGTTCATCTTTTTTAACCAGCCCCTGATCACCCTGTAAAAAGAAAAAAAAAAAAAAAAAAAAAAAAAAAACCAGGTATTCTGCATGGCTGAGATTTAATGTTTGCCAACTCATCAATGGCACCTAAAAATCACAACAGGCGAATTTATGTCTTAACCCATTGCCTACTGCATTAACCAGACTGACCGCAGGATTTCCTCCTTCTGAATACCAGATCAGCTGAGACTGACTACTGAGTATTAGGTCAATGACTCTTTCATCATCAAATTTCCTAGAAAGCAATCGCGACAGAAGAGTCTTCTCGTAGGACCGCTTCTGACGGCCATTTTTTTTTTGTTGTTGCAAGGGTTTTGGGTGGAGTAGTTTTGCTTCTGTGAATTCTTAAAGTTCAGGGCGTTTTTTTTTTGCAAAGACTTTCTGGGAAAATGGTGGATCAATAAACTATGCAACTTCTCAAACCCATTTCAGTCATGATAGCGATGATAACATTTATAAATTTTGCAAGATGATTTTGATGTGGATCTTGACCTAGTTATAAACAAAGATTAACTGCCGACTGATTCTGAGGCCAGAATCGATAATGATTCAATGATGATGAATGGCGATGTCGACTTGCCCATTGCTGCTGGGCCCAGGCCCCCCCCAGAAAATTTGAAAAAGAGAGGTTGATAGAGATTCTTCAACTGTCGAGTGGAATGATAGGCAACAAGAGGTGAACCCCCCCCAAACTTTACTTGTTTGGACATCCAGGAAACTAGGTCAGACAATGACTAAATTTCAGTCAGTGGGTGTGTCCCATGATTTGCCTGTAGGAATGTCAAGTCTTTTGGTTTCTGAGGAATTCTGGCAGACTTTGAGCAAGAAACAAATTTATTTTCTGCACAAAAGCAAGCATAAAGAGTGAAGATAAACTCTGGCCTTGATTAAAAACTGCCTTGTTTGTCAAAAAGCTAAGAGGAGATGGACAAGGGGTATATCATCATCACAATCTGTGTGCGTGCGTGTGGGGAAGGGGGAGGGGTTGATTGCTCAGTGCACTTGTGCAAAGGCACATTTTTGCTGAATTCTATCACAATTTAAAGTCCAGTATTCAGTAATCTGTTCTTTTTTTTTTTTTTTTCCTTCAGTAGTAAAAGACAAATCTTCCTGTATGTGATGCCAACAACTTTGGTGTGTTTTTTTTCTCCATCACAACAAAAAGTTAATTATTTAGTGTGCAGAGAATAGTAGAACTTTATTTTGTTCCTGAAGGTTTCAGAACTTTGTTTAGACTTGGAAAATCACTATGTGCTTCTAATCCATGACATTCTGTAGGTTCTGCGAATTCAGGGAAAACCGTTTCAGTGCCAAGAACACTGAAGTAGATTAGTCTGTTCACTTTTCCCCCTCGTGTACCAGCTCATTACATGTGGAGAAAAAAATGTCTGCTTTGGATGGAGTGATGTCTTAAGAATTTTTCCCATCAAATTTACAGAATTCATCAATAAAAAACGAAATTCTTTTTGAGGTTTCTATATGGTGAGTGTGTATGTGTTGTGGAGTTGTCTCACTTGTTCTCATAGTCGTGTGGCACAACATCATGCAGAAGGCAGAGGGTTCAATATAAATTCTTCTACACTGTGCTGAAGTCACTTCACAGGTGTTCTGTTTAGCCTGGTCAGATGCGACGTAGGACGTCATCTAATACTCCATTTACTGTGCTCTGCATGAACTGTAAGTGTTCAGCTGCGGGGTCAGTATGAATGACCTGCCAAAGGGAGCCACAATTCCACTCAGTTAATCCCTCTCAACCTGCCAACACCCAAGACACTGAAACAAACTCATCATTTTTAAAAACGGAGACTTTCACAACAACATAAAAAAAAAACCTTCATTTTCTGTGTGTATATTTGGCACTTTTATAACATTTTTGGTGGCGTGAAGAATGAACGATGGGAGCACGGGACTTGAGGCAGAAAGAACATTTATTCGAAAGTGGACAATCTGGATCCCTGGAAGCCCATACACTAAAGTCATCTTCACTCACTGTTGATTTTGATTCTGTAACTTTCTTCTTCCTCTTTGCCGATGCATCTTCCATTCCGTTTTGAGCTTTCCTTTTCTTCTCCATATCCCGTTTCTTTTTCCTCTCCTCGAACTCTGCAATGAGGTCTGGGCAGTCCAAATTCTCGCTGGGCTCCCATGTGTTTTCTGAGCTGAAAATGAAAGGCAGAATCATAATAACCTATTCAACAACTGCTCTATCCTACATCCCTTGCCCCCTTACTACACTGCTGATCCAGAGACATCTTCCTTTCTTTCCCACTGGGCCTATTTGGGCAGCTTTAACTACGGGTTGAGGACAGCAGCTGTAGTAACAGTGGTCGCCCTTGTTGGCTGGACCTGAACGATAGGCAGGCTCACAAACACTATTAGTCCTCACAAGGAACTATACTCTCTTGTACATCCCTGGACCCAAAGTAGCGGAAGTGGCTTAGTACAAATTCAAACATGGATATTTGAGAAAGAGAGGGGGGGGGCGCATTTCTTGATAATAAGCAAAAAATCTTAAGAGCATTGTATTTTTCCACTTGTGAGATGCCAGTGCATAGCTTACCAAGGCATCAGGAAATGCACCTGTGTGTAAACCTCCATAGGACTAGTAGGAGTCGGGGGGGGAAAGCATGTACATAATTATACCATGGACATCATCATTCGAATGAAAGTACAAATTGTGCACTAGTCACGTCTATATTCTAACCAACTACATCACTGGAACCAGCAATGACTGAGCAGCATGTCAATGTGAAATTGTTCATATTCAAACCAAAAATGCGTTTGGTAAGGCAATGCGATGACTTTCTTGTTGTATTTTCTGTGTTACATTCTATTGTTCAATTTTACTCTTTTCAAACTGTTATTTGGTACCCCACCCTGCCTTCTTTTCTTTTCTTCCCCCCCCCCAAAAAAAACATCAATCCTATAATCTGTGAAACAGGCATATCAACAAGTCATGACACACTTCAACAACTTTCTTTTGTGTGTGTGTGTGTGTGTGTGTGTGTGTGTGTGTGTGTGTGTGTGTGTGTGTGTGTGTGTGTGCGTGCGTGTGCATGCATATGTCCCGACTCATTTCATAAAATCCAATATAACTTCAATATTTGTGCTCAAACTGATTACTGTTTCTCTATTCTCTATTGCAAAGAAAACGTCCAAACTGAGTTTCCCATCTCTACAAAGTAACGGCACCTCATAATGCAAGGCGCCCTGTCAAAATCCAAGAATAAAAACCTGCAACCCACTTTACTTAAATTCTTTTATACCTTTTGAGGAATCTAATGATTCATTAGAGGGTTTTACTTGTAATATCACTGCTGTTGGCATTGATGGTATTTCATATCAATTGCTCTGCCATCTGCCTTTGTCTTGGAAGCAATTACTCCACTCATTTTGCCACAAATGTTGGTTAAATGGAACTCTCCCTACTATCTGGAAGAGTATGGTTTTAATACCAGTTCCAAAGCAAGGTAAACGTAGATCCGAAATTGGCAGTTACTGTCCAATAGCTTTAACATCGCGAGTTGGTAAGATATTGGAAAAAATTGTTGAACGTCGTATTTTACATTTCTGTGAAAAGAACAATATTACTCTTAACAACCAAGCAGGTTTCAGAAAAAAGATGATGTACAACTGGTCATCTGGTCAAAATTACGAATCAAGTTAAAAAACATTTTTCAAGAGGAAAAAGTACACATGCTACTTTTTTTAATATTAGCTTGTGATAGTGTATGGCGTATAATGCTCGTCTGCTTTATAAGCTAAGACATATTGGAATTAATGGAGCAATGTATCAATTTGTAAAATGTTTCTTGTCTGGGAGATCTATTTGTACAAGAACTGGCACATGTTATTCATCATTCAAGGATACTGATATTGGAATTCCAAGAATCTATCATTGCTCCAATTCTTTTTACTGTTCTTATTCACGATCTCCCAAATGTTCCATCTAACAATATCCATCTCGTTCAATATGCTGATGACATTGCTTTATGGATGAATACAAACGCAAGAAAAACAAACAAATAAACAAGTTATAACGCATGTTCAAAAACTATATCAAGTTGAGCTAGATAAGTCAGACTTATACATGAAAGAAAATGGTTTTAGAACTTTCGGGAGAAAAGACACAATTAATGCTTTTTATTAATGGTGATATTCCAAAGCATCCTCCTCAACTTGTTATAAAAGGCAACACTTAAATATTCAAAAGCTGTAAAATTTTTAGGAGTCTATTTAACCCCTAAGTTAAAGTGGCAATATCATATTGAACACATAATAAGTAAAGCTAGACAAAGATTAAATTTTCTCAAAATGATGAATGCTCAGTCATGGGGACAAGATACTCAAACACTTTTACATCTTGCTACCTGTTTAGTTCGATCGAAATTAACAGATGGTCAAGAGGTTTATTTCTCAGTTCCACAGACGCTGCTATAAAAAAAAAATTACAAAGCATAAATAGTAAGGCTGTTAAGTTAGCACTTGGTGTGCCAGTACACACAAATACGCTCAAAACATACAGGGCAGCTAATCTGTTAACTCTTGAGGACCAACGGAAGTCGGGCACTGCAAAGTATGTGACTGAATGTCTTTCAGTTTCTAATTCAGTGACAAATGACATTTTTTCTGGACTCAAACAGGGATTTCCTGAAGAGAACGCAAAACATTTAATATCTTCAACTTATCAGAAATTAAACAGATGTTTTTTTTTAAGAGTTGTGATATTGATATCAATTTCAAGTAGTGCCGTAATACCCATTATTCCTCAATGGGAGCATATTTCTGCTAGATTTGATACAGATTACACAACTCTTAAAAAAAAGAGGATAACATCAATCTTATATCCATTGAAGCAAAAGAACATCTAGAAAATAAGTATCCGAATCATTTAAAGATTTTTACAGATGGTTCAGTTTTGGAATCATACACAGGGGGCTGGATTTGCTATTCCTGCTTTAAAGATAAGAAAGTCATTTTGTCTAGGAAAAGGTTTTTCTGTATTTACTGCAGAATAAATTCAATTCTTATGGCCTTATCCTTCATAGCTGACACTGATATTGCGATTTATAGCATTTTACTTTGTTTTGACTCAAAATCTGTTCTTCACAGTCTGCAAAACTGGAATGCAAAAGTTTGAAAAGACTTTATGTTAGATGTAAAATACTTAAGACATTCATTTATATGTAAAGGTATTAACCCGTTCACTGACAGTACATATTACAAAGGCTTTCCCAGTGCCAGGGAAATCTAATGATTTGGGGGTAATAATCAACAAAAAAATTTCTAGCTCAGAAACTACAAAAGATATAAAAATGAAATATATATAAGTTTTGAAGGAAACTGAAAGAGAGATTTTGAATCTGGGCTTCTTTATTTTTCAATTTTGATAATAAAATTTTTTTTTCAGGCATTTAGATTTGGATAGAGGTTTTTGCATGATCAAAAACGTATGTATTTACCACTACAGCTTCACATTGAAAAAAGAACACAAAGCAGAAAAAGTTGAAAATAAAGTCTGTATTGTCACACTACACCTGTAAATGAAAGTAAAACAGTCTAGAATCTATCAAGACGCTCGCACTTCATGCACAGGTCAGTCCACGACCACGCCCCCCTCCCCCCACCACGCCCCCTTGCTGTACTTCAACCCTCTCACTCCTCCTCTTCCCCCCTCCTTTCCCCCTGCCCCGTGTCATGCCGTGAGCAGGCTGCGCTCCCCTCTTGCCCTGACTAACGCGTCACTGGCCACTCGCACACAGTGCAGAGTATATACACACTAGGCTAGCTCGTTCAACGCTAGTAACCAGTTAGCTGAACACACTCTGAGATTGCACAGCACAACTCAATAACTGACAAATATGGTCAGCAATTCCATCACTATCATCATCTCACTTTCATGCTCGAGTGAGTCGTTGAATAAAAGATTATTGTCTTTGTCAAAAATGATTAGCAGAGCCTAATCAGCTGTGTAAGTACGTTGTTTTGGTCGCTACGCTCGTCGAAGGTTGTGCCGCCATCTTTGCAAGCGAGACAAAGTATGAGAATAAATGGTCTTTCCCCTCACGTGTGGTCATTTGCATATCATTTTAATACTACAGACATACAAGTCTTACTATGCACACTCTATTTGAGTCCTTTGATAGAAACAGTAACGAATGAAATTCAAGAAAAAATGCATGACGTCAGTGGACGGCCCATAGGCTCTGGGAGAGCATTTTTACTGCGCCGTCAGCTGACGGCTTTCAGGTACTCTACGGGTTAATGTAGAATTTTGTTGGATTCCATCTCACTGTACTATTTGGGGCAATGAAATGGCTGATAGATTAGCAAAGAAGGGGCTATTAGAAAATATCCCAATAGTACACTTAAATTAGAAAAACATGAAATAAACAGTAGGAAGTAGTTATAATGACAGACGAGCTTCCTTCAAAGTCAAAAATATTACCGTGTTCAAGATCCTTGTCTAGTCTCTCATTCACAAAATTCAATATAATTCATGGAAGACAAAATTTTCAAAAAATATAGAATGTGCTTGTGGTCATCCAATATCAATTGAACACATTCTTTTTGATAGCCCATTGCTATCCCTATTATACAACATATCTGGGGTCAGATGTAGCAAAAAACTGGATCTCTAAATGATATGATCTACAGCGAAGAAATGATACAAATTGCATCAGTTTTATCCAGCACTATACTTGCAAATTTACTGTATATATTAAGTTATTATATAGTTATTGTATTAATGTTCATATGCAGCCTTTCACACGCGAGTGCATATTCACACTATCACACACACACACACACCACACCACACACACACGCATATGCACAGTACACATACACAAACACACGCACGCACACACATACACACGCACACACACTCACGCGAACACAGACACAAACTCTTACACAGCCCGTTTTAATTTGCTTGCTTTGTGTGGACTGGTTCATTTTTAGTCTAATATCACCATTGTTGTGAACAGACGTTAAATCAAATCAAATCAAATCAATCAATCAATCAATCCTGCAGACCAGACACAAGTCTCAAATCCTCCCTCAAAACAATACTCACTCTGGGTAGCCTTTCCATTTCAAGAGGTATTCTTTCTTGCCATTCCGTGTCCGTGAGTCGACCACTTTCTCAACGGTGTATTCTTCCTCTTCTGCTTCTTCGCCCTCTTCATCATCGACCTGATCAGCAGTGATGACATCATCGTCGTCCTTCTTCGACTTTTTCCCCATTGGTCCTGTTGAAGACATGGCTAAGACACCATGATGGGAAGGTTTGGTGTTGGAAGCAGTTAATGAAGCAAAGCTAGTCACATCAACACACAAACAGAAGCAGACCTTTCAGAGACAGAGGTTGCACTATTGCTTGGTTTGGGCTTAAAACTTTTGTTCTGGGATAGTCATCATCCCTGAATAACGCCTTTCTTGTTGTTATCATTCTGCAGTGCCGATTCAACATGTAACAGATGCATGTCTGCATTGCAGTTTGTTTACTGTTTATGTGTAAACCTCATTCATATTTGCTCTGGTTTTGGAGAGAGAACACACACGCGCCACAACACGCTAAAATTCCAAACCTGAAGCTTTCTTTGGAAAGCTTTACAAAAACATCTCTCCACTAACTTTTTTCACATTCCACTGTTCAATACTAAGCAGACCTCGACTTTCATCTGCTGCCCTAAAGAGGCCTAACTCACCTGCCAATTGAAAGAACACCAGGTACAAGGCTTAAGTATCATGCCAAGTGTTTATTTCCTCTCCTATTCATTGACATGCTACCTGTACAGGTAGAGTTTCAGTTGAGCCAGTGAACTAAAATCAAACATGCAGCATGCATTTAATACAGATGAAAGAATGCATAACAACAGGGGAGCTGTTCCTGGTAGATCATGCAGGAAATCAGTTTGACAACAACAAAAAAGAAAAAAAAAAACTACACTGAGCAGACCTTCCCTAAGCTGAAGTGTCTACAGCGAACATTTACATTTCAGGTTCTCTTCAACAAAAGAAAGTAAATTTTGAGACAGATGATCAGGTACCCATTGAACTAACAGCCTCTTGGCAATCTCTGAACGTGAGCAGCTTCAACATTACCCGGTTCCAGCCACAATTTGCCACAAGCATTAGATCACAGTGCAACCCCCGACGTCAGAAAGATTTGTACAGGACAAAAGTACAGCATACAAAAAATCAAAACAAATAAAATGACAATAAGCAGTGTTAAAGTGATTTTTCTAAAGACCATACTAGTCATGTTGGTGTAAGCTCTTTACACAAGTCAAATCCATTCTAAACCTATCTTCCTCATGTTGGTGTAAACTCTTTACACAAGTCAAATCCATTCTAAACCTATCCTCAAGTTACAAGCTTCAAATTAAAAGCATACCTAGCTGCAAGTGAGAGTCTAAAAGCGCTCAGAACATATAAAACTTCTGCGACTATTTTTAGAAAATTTTGTTTTCTACTTTTCAATGACATTACTTCAGTACCTTAGAAATCTGGACCAACTACACTACACAAATTACTGAAAATTTCTCTAAAATCTTCAACAACAAAGCCATCAATGCAGGAAATTCAGAAACTAAAATACAAATAACTAGACAATTTAGACGCAAGCAAGCCAAGCTTATATAAATCATGACACACAGATTAACCATAATCACTAATGCCTCAAAAAAGCACTACTAGCAAAGAGCGTGAAAACCAAAACTGAATACCCAAATTTTTCTTCGATAGTCATTTCAAGTGTAATATGTAGTGACACTCTTGCCAGAGTTTCAGGTCGTCTGCCTGTTACTAAAATTTCTTTTGTGGAGGAGTGGACATGGGGAAGGGTGTAGGGAAGGAGGGGGCAAGGGGACGGCTATAGGGATGTATATCGTCAACTAACAGATCTGAATTTTCTTTTTAATGTTTCATTTATTTATTTATTTGATTATATAAAAATGTATTTTCTAAATATAATTCTGTATCGTGTTTTTATTACCCTTAACCTTCACTATCGTTGTTAGTAGTACCATTCAGTAATAATGTTGCTAGTATTGATACTACCACCACCACAAGTATTGACATCACCATCGCCTTCGCCTCTCAGTCTGTTGCCACGGCAACCCTGCTGTTTAAGAATCCTCTAACCCACTCTCCTTTCTCCCATACCCATACTTACTGACACCAAGATTGGTAGTAATCTTGTCTTAACTTTTTTCTTTTTTTTTTTTTTTTTTTTTTTTTTTTTTTTTTCATTTTGACCATTATTAGTATTCCTATCAGTAATATTATTATCATCATTACCACTTTGACGCACACATTATTTCCCTTCAGACAGCCTTGTTCTCATTCAACGCCTTCTTCCTTGCGCTGAACTCAGAAGCAATCTGAAGCGATCAAAGCTAAGTGCATTTTCGTTTATCTTGTTCGTCTTTGTTTCACCTGAAGAAGACCTAAGAGGTCAAAACGCGTTGTGTGTTGTCTTGTGACTCGTTTGTCCACGTTTCTCTGGGCGGTTCGCTGACATTTATTTAAGATTTGTTTAAACTGCAGGTAGTCAGCGAAAAAGCATGTCATCAAGTCCCTCATAGTCATAGTAGATCCACGCCCTTTTCAAACTCAATGCACTAACAATTCTTCGTGATGGAGAACACTAACTGCTCTGGTGTCGGTGACTGCAACTCTTATGTTTAATAACTTGTTTTACAACCTTCGAAAAGTGCTAGTAAAAAATGCTTTCCAACGTCATATAGTATTCAGTAATTCTAATAAAAGTAACATCTATCTGTGGATGAATTTAACTGTGAAAAATGATAACCAAGATACTTTTTTTTTTGGTAACTAATTCGTATCACTTTTTTTTTCCTGTTACTGGAACTCAATAAACTAAGCTAGGAAGGCATACAAGGGATATGTCAGAACAAGAATGACGAAACTAAGACACTCATATATGTTGAAAAACGAAAAGCATATCACAGGAACAATGCGACAGTATGCAAAGAGCACAACACAGAAACAATTTGTGACACTGATGGAAGTTTCGTATGTCTCTTCCTTATTTTCATAGATCTTTAATCTGATCATGAAAATTTCAATTATTTACACATTAAATTAAAAAAAAAAAAAAAAAAAAAAAGAGGTTTTACCAACTATAAAGGCGAGGTGGCAAGAATACTTGCAAATATCACTTCAAAGCACATCCTAAAGGTAAGCATGACAATAAATAGGCAAGAATTTGCTACAATTGTCTTGGGGCTCACTCTTATCCAAGTAATAATGGCAATTGTAACATCCTGTAATTGGTACAGACACCTTCTCCAACTGGTAGCTAGTAAAACAATCAACACACTGACCTTAAAGAAGTCACATGTCAATCTGAATTTGTCTTGTGCCAATTTATCTTGCGCCTATTTCCTTCCTCCCCCCACCTCTCACATCCCCTGCTGACACTACAGCATAATTTATGCTAGGCACCTAGAAAGTTATCATGTATTTCCACTTGTCTCGGTTTGCTAGCCAATCCCGCATGTTCCTCTGTGGAGCAAGTCAGTATTTGTCACTAGTGTCAGTCTGTGTCTGTGCCAATCAACAGGGTCACCTTTGATAGAGGTAAGGTTGACTGGAGACTGCATTTCATAGCACATCCTTGCGGTAAGTGGGTATAGTAAAAGGCTCATTTTCAACAGTGTTGCAGTGTCATGTGATGATTCTTACGCACAAATGTGCATCTCCGACGCATAAAAATTCCTGTCAGACAGACCGGAATTCAGTCCAGTACATCACTAAAACATACCAAAATTTACTGTGACGCCCTGATTTACTCCTGTAGGCATTGCAACTCAGAGCAGCACGTCACGGAAAAGCACTTTCGTCCGATCCACCTTGATCGAAGTCGATAAGAACATAACTTCCCTCGATGTTTTAAAACATTTTGAATTATGAACTTCCGCTTTAAAACTCTTCTCTACAGAAAACCAACAAGAGCCCATCAAATCCTGAACATGTGGGTGTTCACACTTATTCACTTTAGTTAATACTTCCTTCACATTCGAACACTCATCTGAAACAAAAATTGTTTAGCATGGTCTGGAGTGTTTTTATCAACTTTGTTGACAGCACTTCTTATCCCTTTCTATCCAATTCTTTATCTGTATTTTTACGTATGTGGGCCAGTCAGACCGTGCTCATATGTGTATGTATGTATGTATGTATGTCTGTGTGTGTGTGTGTGTGTGTGTGTGTGTGTGTGTGTGCGTGCGTGCGCACGCATGCATTTGTGCTTTTTTGCACATTTACATGCAGTTATCGAGTGTGACCTTCCTACATACTTTTCTGACCCCCTGAAAATTTGGAAACAAGTTTTTCGCACCCAGTTTGACCCTTTATTTTTTTTTCCAATAATTATCACTGGTGCAGGAACTCTGTTCTTATTATGTAAGGTAAAACGACCAACGTGTACATTTCCTCGATTATAGCACAAAAAGTCACGTTCTCTGCGGTAGTGCTACATAAAATGATCAAAACAGCATGAAAAGCTT
>JADBJO010006336.1:0-75000 GCA_016801955.1 Conus betulinus | reverse complement strand
TGAACTGAGTTTTGTGAAATAGATTTGAATATTTCACTCTTGTATAAACAAGCAAAGTTGATGTGTGAAAGTGCACTTAGCTTGTGTCAGTTCTTTGTTTCTCAATCAGTATTGAATGTTCGAACTTCTCTCTAATTCTGTTTCCCGGAGCTACAAGTACTTTTAATAGTACAAGCCAAAGGAAACTTATCCCTGAGCTGCTATTGAGTATTTCAACAGTCCCAAGAAAAAAAGAAGAAAATTTCTTTAGATGACTAGTACCAGAAACTTGCTCCTTCCATAACTAGTAAGAGAGAGGGTGGAGATGAAATTTTAATATAACTCTATTAGAGAAAAATATTCCAAGTCCTTCCCATACAGGACACACCAGCCCACTCCAAACTTTCGCCACACTGTCCAATTCCAGATCAACACTACCCACCTCTGATTACTAACACCCCCCCCCCCCCCCCCCCCCGCCCCCCCCCCCCCCCCCCCCCCCCCCCCCCCCCGCCCCTTTTTTTTCTCTCTACTGATACTCTTGTCTGTAGTTTTTTCTCTCTGACAGCCTGTCAATCAGACAGACATCAGAGACCGGACGTGTAGCACAGCACACAAAAAAGGGGAAATCTGCCCCCCCCCCCCCCCCCCCCCCCCCCCCACACACACACACACACACACTTCTCTGCTCCACCACAGGCTGCAAGACTGATCACAGTCAGTGACACACACTGGGGTATGCCAGACAGGGGATGCCACACGACAGTCTCTACACACACACTCACATGCAAAGACATTCATGTGCCCCAGACGCAACGAAACACCTGACTCATCTCTTTCAACAAAACAAATCAGAATACTATTTCAAAGTTCTCCCCTGGTGCAAAAAAAAAAAAGTAAATAAAAATAAAATAAAACAAAATAAAAGTTTTTCTTTCTATCTGTGCCTCACTTGTTTTTGGCGCACATGGATTTTAATTGTTCATCTTTTTTTTTCTGTGGCTAATGTGTGTGTGTGTGTGTGTGTGTGTGTGTGTGTGTGTGTGTGTGTGTGATTCAACTATGTTCTGCAAAACATTTATATGAAACACTGTACATTCACTATGCATATTTCACTTTTTCCCCTCTTTCTTTTGGCTCACTCCGATGCTGAACCTGCCCCACACAAACAAATCACCCTGGGTTCTCAGACCCCAAGTCTTATAATACAAATACTTCAAAATCAAAATCCTTTTGTAGCGGACATCGTTATCCCAGGGGCCAAGAAGGGGCTGTCAGGGTTCCTGTACAGGGTGCTTGCCCCTAGAATCAATAATATCCAGGCTTATAAATATAGTAGAAAGTTCAACTGTACTTTTTAAAACTTCTTTACTTCTTTCTCTCCCAGTTCATTTCTTCCCTTCTTCTAAGACTGCTATCTCTCATCCATTGCTTCCGCCAAAATGCCAAACAGTGTCTTTTTTTTTTTTCAAGTGTATAAACTCACTACTCACTAGCGGAAAAAAAAAAAACGTATTTTCAAAGCGAGGTCATCAACAACAAACTTTTTTTTTTCCTTTTTCTTTTCCTTCCTGGATCGGATGACAGGGGAATGTTCATCTCTCCTACTCTGAGATCCTGTGTCAGGTTTCACTGATCAATCCAGACGAACTGTTAAGTTGAAACTAAGTCTCAAAGTCTTGAGACAATGCATTGCTTGTATCTATGCCACATATTTCAACGGTATATATTTTTATGCCAAAGCTTGATGACCTCTATCAAAATGATAAATGAGTATTCTCTTGTAATAGTGTAACTTATTGCCACAAGTTGGTAAAAACTGTTAAGATGTTTGATCAACATTCTATTCAACAATATGACTTTTTGCCACTGCTCAGCACTACCTGCTAAGATGATCACTGAATGCTATCCTCTGACAGGATAACAGTATGCCTGTACTAGGAGAAAACTGTCAAAGTGTTTTATGAATACTACTGACTGTCTTAATACTAGGTCACTCTGATCAGCATGTGTACTTGGGCTAAGCGTATTCCAAGTTACTTCAGATGAGTTTATGACTAAAATTAAAGGATTGTTTGCCTTCAATTATTTCACAATTTCTTATTGTCTCCTACCACTTGTTAAAATCCACTCAAAATCTGAGTGAAGAACTGAAGTGAATACCGAAAATTATGGCAGATATATCTATGCTAGTCTAATCCTTTGCAGGCTGGGTTTTTGCACACTTACTGAAAGCCAGAGGTCAAGTGTGAGGACTCGCCAAGCCGGACTGTCAGGTACTTAACTACAAGCCAGGTCCTGTCAGAAAACAGATTCTAGGTTCCTGGTTTTCCTAAATTTCCCACAACTGGCCCAGCACAGGATCAACAATCCACGCTAACAGATCACCCTGCCTAAAGAGAAGGTAGACCAGTCTTCAGCAACCAGAGAGAGAGAGAGAGAGAGAGATCCTCACACATCTCAGCTAAGAAGATAAGTAACCAAGTGGACTGTAACTCAGCTCATGAACAACACCCCCTTCTCTCTATGATGAGCTAACATGGGGGAAAGGTCAGCCTAAACAAAGACTGTTTTACTGAAGTTCTATTGATTTGTGTATTTCAGTCTTGTATATATTTATTAGTAAAGTTGGTGTGTGAAAGTACATGTAACTTGTGTCAGTTCTTCGTTGTTCATATCTTGTTTCGTGTTTGCACTCATCTCTACTTCTGTTTGTCACTCGGAGTACAAGCACATTAAGCACGCAAGCCTAAGGAGAATTACTCCTGAGCAAGTCTGTGAGAACTTTTTAAAGTCCAGAGAAAAATAAACATTTCTTTCGATGACCGGAAAGTTGGTCCTTCCAGCCCTAGCAAGAGAGAGAGAGAGAGAGAGAGAGAGAGAGAGAGAGAGAGAGAGAGAGAGAGAGAGAAGGTAAAGTTTTGATATGCACACTACTCTGTAACTCTAATAGAGAAAACAGTCTGGGTCTCTCCCCCAGAGGACCACGCCTACCACATCTGCTTGTCCCAATGTGCATGTGCGCGCATACACGCACGTGTGTGTGTGTGTGTGTGTGTGTGTGTGTGTGTGTGTGTGTGTGTGTGTGTGTGTGTGTGTGTACATATTTATGGGCGTCCATGTGCGTGTTGATATCTTTTTCTATTACGCCTGGATTGACTAGCTCTCTACGTCACAGGACCTGGGAAAGCTGAACAGAGTGTACAGCATTTGCATCCATTCTATGACGTGTTCATTGACAAGGTGTCAGACCCTGGCCTTCTTGGAGTTCAGCGCAGCCACAGGATGAGTGTAGATCGAGAGAGATAAACAGAGCCATCTTTTCCAGCTCCTGACTGAGGCTGTAAAGACAGGTTGTCAGCAAAGAGGGGACACATCTCGTCTTCATGCTTTATCTCAATCTGGTCTTCCCGTTTGAAGAAACATGTCGGAGAAAGCATCAATCTCAGCTTCCAGTATACTCAACAGAACATTCTCAGCTTCCAGTGTACATGACAGCCCAGTCTCAGCTGACTGTATACATGAGATTGCAGTCTCAGCTTCCAGTATACATGACATTCCGTCTCAGCTTCCTGTACAGTGTCAAGAGCAGAAAACCCACAATGACACTTCGCTGCTCCTGGTCAACAGGTGGTAGTCGTCCTTGGGCACCACTGGAATTGTAACCACTCTGAAAATACACCACATCTCCGTGTAGATGATGCCGATGGTAGGCTGTACTTTTCCAGCACCCGAACAGGCATAAGAATGATAATGGGTAGTCATCTGTTTTTCTTCTTTCTGAATAAAACTGACCTGTGTTACTCTCCTTCCATCAATTGACTCGGCTGCCTTTCATAGATGCGGGTGACTAGGTTCTGATTTTAGCGAATGAGCGCATTTCTTTGCATTGTCTCGCTAGATTTTGGTGAGATGATGCTTAGCATCTCTCAGAACTAGCTTAATGAGCTTAAACTGTGTTTGGGATAAATGTTATGAATTTGACACTGTATATACCACAGTATGAACCATCTGGGTTGAGCAGGTGTTTTTGGTGTTACCATTACCATGCCTTGCGTTTATGGGTGCTAGTTTTCCTTGAACCCAGAAAACATTTTTGTTAGAAAATCATCGGCTTCTGCCCAGCCTTGTTTCTTTGTGTTTCTTTGGATAGTCTCATTTGCTGCAATACAGTCTAGCCAAGTCTTAAGGTCAGAAAACTTAACTATTATGTGCCTGTTAATTCTGTTAACACGAAAGTGAAGTGATATAGTTCTTCTCAGAGTGACTTTATTTGTATTTGCATGTCAAGCTCTCGGTGACAGTTGAGTACACGAACACACACACACGATATACACACACACACACACACACACACACACATATATTTATATATATATATATATATATATATATAGATAGAGAGAGAGAGAGAGAGAGAGAGAGAGAGAGAGATAGATATCGATATATATATATATATATATATATATATATATATATTGTGTGTGTGTGTGTGTGTGTGTGTGTGTGTGTGTGTGTGTGTGTGTGTTGCATTTTTGTTATGATGATGGAAATTTGGAATCACAGCAGCGCATCTGGGCAGCCTTTCAATTAAACGTTGTTGTGTAATCTCAGCACTGGTAAGCCAACATACATGCTGACTCACAACCATCTTAACTCTTTTGTGTGCCAACGATTCTGTTATCCATACCAGTGTTATGAAAACACAAAACATCCAGCATGCACTAATAAGGACAGTCATCTACAAATCATTTTGAACGAACACATGGAAGATCAAGAAAAGGCCAGAGTTTGGGGTTACAAGAGAACTTGCTGTTTGAATAAATGGTAGTCGCTACGCTTCAGTGAAAAACCACTACTGAAGATGAAAAAGACGATTTGATCCTGGAATTATGCGTCAGTACATTAGTTCAATGGCCACATGTGGGCAAGGATAAGAAATATGCGTGACATGTGAAGTCCTTGTGTTCCTACATCATTGTTAAGGCATAAAGACTTAGGAATGAATAGTCTTGTGGACAAGAAAATAATACAGGGTCATGTAGATTGTGCTCACATATAAAAAGAACGACGCATTAGATCTGCCTCATAGTCAGGCATGTCAAAATGGACATATGTGGGGTGGGGGCCGGAATAGCTCAGTTGGTAGAGCGCCGGACTCTGGCGATCCTGGGGTTCGCATCTCTGCCGGGCCAGTACAGGGGGATTAATCTCTCGGAGTTAACATTGGTTCTGACTCCATTTCCCCTACAGTCCTTTGAATGAGAATATAAAACAAGGTTCCGTGTGTGAATGCACGCACAACATCTCGCACACACGTAGAATCCCATCACCAACTTTCGGAAGAGAAGGCTAGTTTGACCGTTGGTGTAGATGACACCTTACACATAGCATGCACCTTCCCCAAAGATGGAGAATGGCTACCTTAATGGCAGGATTAAAAAAAAAAAAAAAAAAAAGGTCATACACACAAAACTCCACTGCCTGTCTATACAGGAAGTGTCCGCAGGAGTATCAGCCTGCGTACGCAGAGAGGAAGAAAGGAAACGACAGAAACATATGTGGGTGATCCTCAGACTGATGTTATGTGGATCTTTGAGTATGATAGGAAATGCGCACGTCGCGTTTGAGGTTTTCTCTGTAGCTCTGGACAGGAACCTGTGTTCTTGTACTACGTGTGCCTGACTTATTTCGGTTTATTGCAATTGTGGAATGCAGCCGCCTTTCTGTTGAGACCACCGAGCGTAAAAAGCCGGGTTGATACGATGGTCAAACTTAGGTCAAGACAAGGTCAAGACGCCCCTCAAGGCACACGCGCCACAAAAAAAAAAAACAAAAAAAAAACCCGAAGGCCACAGAGAACCAGTCTAGTGGCCTGCATATCAATAGCAAACCTCACACAATCGAAGTGTGTCTTGCTAGTGAAGGTAACGTCGTAGAGATTCAGCCCTCGAGTTTAAGAGTTCCTGGGTGGGTTGTCAGGCAGAAGTCCTACAGTGGATGATCAACGCACACAATGCGTGTACTGACGAGCGCGCGCACAGAGAGTATGCTGGTGCGCTCGCAGTTTGAACGAAACGGAGCTAAATCTGTGCCTCCCGTCCCCCACTCCCATACACACACACACACGCGCGCGGAATCACACACACACACAGAGTACACACACTCTCCCTTTTCAGGTTCTGTGTTCTTCCGTTCCCTCACCACTCCCAGGCCCAGATCGAAACGCACCTGAAAGAGTGACTTTGTTGTTCGTTACTTTTTCATGACGTGCCTCTCTCTCCCTTTCCTCCGGCCCTCCCCCCTCCCTTCCTTCCCCTCCCCCCCCCCCTCTCTCTCTCTCTCTCTCTGTCCATCCTCGTTTCCTGGACACGACCTCTTTTTTTCCTTTCCTGTTGTCATCTCTGATGTGTCTGTGTTGTTACTGTTTCCTTAAGGGTGAGATTTACGTCCTATCGGCCTGAGGCCCTTAAGGACAAGTTCCTGTTGTCTAACTTAACTGATGTGGCTGTGGGCTGGGCTGGGCTTATGAACACCCGGCCAGGAAGTTACGCAGTTAATCGGGTAACGCAGCGTCCACCCCTACGCTGGTTGTTGGCCTATAATTTGATCACCAAACAATGATTTGTAGATTTGTTTTTGGGATGACATAATGCGTAACGCGTACGGTTATATTGTTATGATACCCCCCCCCCCCACCCCCCCCGCGCGCACACCACACCCACACACACACACACACACACACACACAGAGGCACACGCACACACACACACACACACACACACACACACACACACACACACACACACACACACACACACACTGAGTGTCTAAACGGGTAGAGGAAAACAAACTGTAGGAAATGATCGACTCTTCAGGCTTTTGAAAAGCCTCACAAAGACAAGATGATCAGAGTAAAAACAAACAAGCAAAACAAAAAGCAAAGGAACAAACAAACAACAGAAAATAAAATGCGCATAAACAATAACCCGCGGGGTTTGTAACTCAGATCACCTGTTTCAGTGGAGCACCGAACAGGGGGTGGTGTCAATCACTGTGAGAGGGCGAGTCCCATAGGAGCTGGTTCATGTAGGCCTACTTTGTAAAACAACCACCAGATGGCTCTGATTTCAGTGTCCGGTTATTGTCTCGATTTCTATCACTTCACTGTTGTCACGTTTGTTTGAGTGAATTCAGCTGGTCTCTCCTGAGAGAACTCGTTAAACAAACAGACATAACAAAAAAAAAAAAAACGCCATCATTGACCAACACGAGATACAGCACAGGTGGGTACCATGCACCACTCTCATTGTATCAAGTATGCTCTGTGTGTATGTTTGTTTACCTGTCGTCTTGCTCCCAAGACAAATCTCCCAAATTTGGCAAGCTCCTAGCACAACATTTAATTTATCAGTCTCCAAAATCCCCCCGAAGTCGGAGTGTGGCTGCCCATGTGGCGGGGTAATCAAAAACGGTCACACACGTCATGCTCTCATCCCCAGCTGATGCATTTGTATCATAGTGTGTTCAAATACTTCAGCTGTTTGGATGATCCCTGGAGTCTTTTAGCCAGGGTAGGGCAACAACAACAAAGCAGGGGAAGGGAAGACTGTCACCAGACCCATGACAAACAATGGCGGGGATTGCGGTGATGTAATGGGGAGGGAGGGGGCATTAAGTTGCCTGCAAGAGGCAGGACGCGAGTGGAGATAAGAGGGGGAGGTGGAGGAGGGAAGAGGAGGAGACAGGTAGATCACATGGTAGAGTGAAAAGGAGATAAGAATTGTAGGGATCTATGTATGTATGTGATCACTGAAGAAAGAGCTAGATCCCAAAAACTGGAAAACAAGCTTTTGATATGTAGGCCTATGCCAAACGACACGAAGCCGGAGTCAACCACTCCCTTTGCCTACGCGCTAGGTTTTTAATTTGGTCTATTTTGAAGATTTAATTCCCACACACACACACACACACACTTTTCCAGACTTTCGTTTAAAACTAAAAAATGATAATGCCTATTTTTACAGATTATTGTTACTTTTTCATACATTCTAGGCACTTAAAAAAAAAAAAGTGCACTAAGCAGACAACGATAAAATAATTGCAGTGAAGTCGCATGACGCAGTCGGGGTTAAATTTTACACAATTATTTTCATTTTCGCAAGGCACTGAGCGGTAAAGTCACTATTCCCCGAGGGTTACAGTGACGCCACCGAGTTGCGTTAATGGTCTCTGCGGTAACAGTAAGCGCGGCCTGGGCGGTCAAACTGAGATTGACAAGCGTTGCCATCGGCCGATTTCTTTGTGAAGTGAAAGAAGTTCGGCCTGCTGGGGGAAATCCTCTACGCGTCAGCAGGAGGACAAAGGTTCATGGGAAGTAGGGCATGGTGGCACGGAGAGTGACATGCTGTGAGTGGTAGGGTAGGCTGGTGCAACACCGAAACGCGGCAAAAATCCTACCCACAGTCCCCTCCACTCGTTTCACGGGAGAGCTGAATAGAATGTAAATTTAACGGTCAAAAGCAAACACGCTTTCCTGTTCAATATAATTTTGGTCTAGTATGGAAGCCGATTTTTAAACTAAAAAACAACGTATACAAGGTACCCTGCTTGTTTACTGTTTAAAAGAACGAAGTCAATGCTGAACAGTTCATGTTTTGCCATTGGGCTGAAGCAGTATAATGATTTGCTATTTTTAGAGCTTAATGTACAGTAAACGAGATCAGATATAGTCAGATTCATGATTAAAACGGTCAATTACAGCCAAATGGGCTTCACTTTTGTTTATATTAAATCAGTTTAATGGGGTTCTTCACTATTGCGATCGAGATGTTTTGAACCGGAAATGTCTGTCCGAATCTACCCTACATGGACCACGTGATAAACTGAAGTTCACCCCTGTCGTTTCTTCCCACTCCCACTAGCTCTAGACGCAGCAGCCAGTAGACACGCCAGCCGAGCACTTTACTATTACTCAACAAAATGCCGGTAAGGCTGAGTATGGACTTGATTGTATTTGATGTTGTGATATTCTGGGATTTTGACTCATTAACTGTAAGCAGACACAGTTTTCCTCATCGCAGAGGCGATGCTTGAATTAAAAAAATGTTGATCATTCACATAACGGACCGGCGACCGTGTCCTTCATTTTGTCCGCCATATTCGAAATGCCATGCTTTTCAGTCGAGAAACCCACTCGGTTCGCTTTGATTCTGCTTTCAGTTTTTCATGTCCTGCGTTTTATTTAGACACAATCAAAGGGTTATTGGGTTTTATACGATGATGCGACAATCAGACCATCTTAGTTGACGGTAACAATGCATTAACCATTTTTGATTTCTTAGTTCAGTTTTATTTGTAGGCCGTTCTCTTTGACGTCACGTTGTCCTCTACCAGATCGACATCGTGATTTTAGGTCATCTAAATTCCACAGTGACTATGTTGAACCAAGTAACGACCGTTTATGACGTTTTTTTTTTTTTTTTTTTTTTTTTTTTTTTTTTTTTTTACTCGTGTGTTTGCGTGTGACAGAATGGGTTTAATTGAGAAGAAACCCTCGCTGAAGTCTCGGACATTTGATTTCACAAAGGATGACTGTGTCATGATCCGCGCCTGTAAAGGAGAAATTTTATTGAGAGGGTGCCTTTCATATCTCCCCCCCCCCCCCCCCCCACCCTCCCAAATCCAAGCTGTTTGATGCGAATGAACAAATTGAGGAAAAGATGTCGGAAATGAAAAGATGCAAGTGAGAAAAAAAAATCAAAGCAAAGGAAAAATCGCGGTTTGAAAATGAATGACTTCTTTAATATCTTTGTACATTCTTGGAACTAGATGACCAACTTTCATGGAAAAGATGTAGCATCGCGGCATAATTGTCATCCTTTCATCAACATACTCCAAAATGGATAAGGCCTTTACATTGAAGATTCCTTTTTAGCTAACAGGGTAATGCATCAAATATATTTAAAAGAGTAGCAAGCATAGTTATCTAGGCATGAAAGCATTTTGTTTGTTGTAATGCCTTGCTTTTCAGTCATTGAATTTAAAAGCGAAAACGCTGAAAGCACGCTTCATACCTTTTATTGTGGTTAATGCACCATAGAATCAATAGGACACGCGTATTGTTAGTGACATTGATGGATTGACTTCACATGCAAAAATGATGAAACTTGGTCAGTAGATTGATTGATAGTGCTGAATGTAACTTTTTTCAGTTTGCATAAAACATTGGGAATAACCACATTTACCCGTGTACTGTCCAATCCTTTGTGAACTACAGAAAACCAGCTTTCTCGTGTTTCCATGTACCTGTGGGTTGTTTTTTTTTTTTTTTTTCCAATAGAAAGTATGTATCCTTTTTGTACTGTACTCTCAGTAGGCTAAAGAAAAAAACAGTGTAGAAGTAGGTAATGTATTTTTTAAGTGCAGAGAAGGAATATCTTTGATGAGATTTGGTCCATTTTTGGGCTTTGTTGAAAGGATACCATTACTGAAAATTGGTTGCTCAGGTGTGTTTTTTTGTTTCATGAGTGTAGATGAGCCAGTGACAAAACATCATGCCAAAACATTTTCCCCCCTTTGTTTGGGCGTATTTTTGTTGCTTATATCTTAAAGAGATAATTGCCACAATATCAGGGAGATACACTGGATCGTGTCGATAAAACGATTCTTATTTGGAAAAAAAAAAAAAGCCGAAATCGGCCATGTCCGAAATGGGACATCGCTGGTATACCGCAAACAACATGTCCCTACAGCCCTTGCAGAATCGTAACGAAAACTTGAACACATGAAATGATAACACTACATTTTCGTCAACGTTTTTGTCCTGAACCACATTCACTTGCTCTTTAGTGAAGCCTGAGTCGAATCCAAAAGAATACTTGGTCGTATGTGGATCGCCATGTCCTGGAGACATGCCCTTTTAACATCTCGCTACTGCTTTCTGTTTTACTGGGTCCGATCCAACGTTTCGTATTTTTCAAACCGAGGTGTGTCATTGACACAGTAAATCCACTGATTTAGCGGTTTGGTCAGCATATTTTTCAAAAACAGAACAAATTTACCGTGCACTGGGCTCATGTCCGATCGACATCACCGACCTTTTGGGGATAAAAATATACCGCACTGCTCGTTTCAGCCATTTGCAATTTGTATCCGTTCGCCGGGTCACGTGTTCTTCAAACGGACACGAAACCAGGAGCAGACGATGTCAGAAAGGCGAAGAATCAGTAAACGTTTATTCATGTCCACCATGTTTTTACCTCGACACAACTGACTCTTAGAATCACACATGAGCAAAATATAATGAAAAACATTTTTGATTGGCCTCGTGGTGAACGCTAACTGCCTTTAAGATATGTGCGAAACACTGCTGAACACGAAAGTGCCAACCGTTACGTAGGCGGTTCGTTTCCCATCACTTTATTTGAATTTCCGTCAATTCCACTTACTACTGTCCCCACCGAGGAAATGCCAGAAATCACATCTGACACTTACGTTTTACGTGTAAGAAAGTAAAACCGATCACAAGCGATACAAATTAGATTTGGTTTATTCTTATGCTTCATGACGTTGCGGACCGTGATAGAGGGGGCGTCTCAATGGTCAGTTACTTCAATATTGTAAACTCACAGTCAGTTGTGAATATTTTCCTAAAGTTCTCTAGCATGGTGTTCAAAATGCATATTTCATAACAGATGTATCATTAAAAAAGTTGAGTGAAAAGTAAGAGTTTGATATAAGTTAACTGCTATTACTGTTAGAATGACTGATCAAGTGTAAAAATACAGTTTTAATTTGAAATGATTCAAGGCATTCTGTGTTGTTATCATCATCATCATTAATTTTTTTTAAAATATCTCATTCAACTGAAACTCCTGGAGTAATATTCAGTCCATCCATAAGCCACTCCACCCCCCCCCCCACAGAAACACACACACACACACACACACACACACACACACACACACATCCTAATTAATGTCCCGTCACAGAAATTGGTGATTGAAGACATTTTGAAATGACCTTTTTTTTTTGAGTTGTCATTGAGAGTCAGACATGAGAGAGAGAGAGAGAGAGAGAGAGATATCTAGTGTATAAAAGAAATGAATGAAGAGAATCTGCAAAGGGGGATGGAAAGAGAATTAAATGTTATAAGGAGAAAGCAGAAAAAAAAAACAATAGTGTAATAAAAGAAATGGAAGGAATCCGCAAAGGGGGATGGGAAGAGAATTAAATGTTATAAGGAGAAAGCAGAAAAGAAACAAAAATATGGCCTAACTGGATAATCTGTAGCGCTTAAAGATAAAAAAAAAAAAAAAAAAAGATTTATTATGCTGAATGATATATTTGACTACATATATGTACATTACACACGATACAGTTCCTGTGAAGCTGTCTTTTCTGATTTGTTTGTAAAACCTTGTAAACTTTTGTGTCAGTGTCAGTCAGACTGTAGCATTGTGAAAAGCTTTCTTGATTGTTTATGAACTGATCTGTTTAAAATTCAATATCAAGTTGTTCCAATGGGCACTTAGGTTGTCCTTAACATGTGGACTGCTCATTATACCAAAGCACCTGTGTAAGGGATTCTCCCTTCTATTTTTTCATATTTGATTGACTTAAAAATGATAAAGTATGGCTAGACCATCCTGTTTGTTTTTGAAACTGATCTTATTCATGTTTTTTTATTGCATTTATGCTTACTGTTGTTAAAAAAAAAATAAGATCCACTATTCTTTTTATGTCCATACAGAAAAGTGTTACAGCTGACCCTTGTCCATTGTTTCAAGAATTAATGAACAAAAGATTCACTGACTGCTGTGCATGCTTACTTTTTCTTTGAAATGAGCAGGCTGACTTGTTTTATGTTCCTTAGCAGCTGCAGTGGATGTTTACGTAATACACCATAAAGTACAAACATGAGCTGGTGTCAGATGTGATGACAGACATGAAAACTCTACCTCATTTTTCACTTACAAACTGACAGAACTGCTGACTTTAAACATCATCTTAGTGATATCATCCAGCGTTCCAGAAAGCCCCAGTTTCACAACCCTTGGTCTGGCATTACTGTAATGTTGCAGACATTTTTCATGTCCAGCAACACACAACTGACTTATCACTGGGTGATCTGATAATTTTCATGTCATCAGAAAAAGTATAATACAAGTTATCTTTTTTGTTCTATTTTCAGGCATGTGAAAGGTGTAACTTTCAAGAATTACAGAAATTTTAACCTGTTTCAAGTTTTGAAATTCTATTGCCCGAGTCCCATTTTTTTTGCACGACCTTTTGTCACTGGCTCAGATATCATCTTCTACCAGCCAAGTAGATAGAAAGATAGAAAATTAATTTTCATGGTTGGTTTTAAAGTATTTGGTTGAGCCACTGATAGTGCAGTAAGGATATTTGTGCACTTTTGCAGTAGAGCCACTGACAGCTCAATAATAAGTACTTACAGGTGTTCTTTTTTTTTTTTTTTTTTTTTTTTTTTTGCAGTACTGTAGTGTATAGTAACCTGTGGGCCTGTGGCAGCTGCTTGTTAAACATCATGTAGAAATTAACAGATAGTGATTGTTAGTAGTAGAGCTAGATCGTGATTTTCAGTTTTGCTTTACTTTAAACTTTTACTTGGTGAAAATTGACTTGCATCTTAGTATAGTACAATGATGACAGCAGATGAGCTACATTCATTGGGAGGAAAGTTGAGCAATGTTGCTACTGAATTGCAATCCTTTCAGTGTAGCCAACTAATGATTTCAAGTCTTGCTCTGATTTTTTTTCTTCTGCGAACATCATTTTTACAATTTTCACTTTGATCAGTGCAATGATGTTCACAAATGACAAGTGCAATAAGCCTAAGTCGGTCAACATTCTGCTGATGTTATGCCTCTTTTTGCTGCCAGTAATGGAAAAATCAGAATGTGAAAGATAAAACAGTATCATTCTGTTAAGTTGAATTCTCAAAATGCTATCAGGTCCACACCAAATGGTGGACAAAGTATGGACTTACTGTTGAATATTTTGTTTGTTCGATGAATCAACCACACACACTTAATTAAGCATACTTTATTACTTGCCCTCCTGTTCTTGGAGGAATTAATCTTGTCGGGTTCACTTCAGTTCGCTCTTCTGTGAAGCCCTACAAACAAACGCGTACACATTCAAATTCAGTCAGTGCGGGAAAAATGAAAATAGGATAAAGGCGGTTTCGTAATTACCCACTTCACAAAACACTGCTGCAGTGTGTTAGCCAAATTGCAATTTCAACTGATGTTCTGGTCAACATGTTGACCAGAACATGCATTACATGTTGCTGCCACATGCAAATGCTGTAATGATATGCTCTAGCATGCAGCATGCAAAGTGCTCATGTATTGGTCTGTTTCTGTGCTGTCAGAGATTGACCAAATGCACATAAAGATTGATCAGTGGGCAAGTTGATAACGTGTCTCATGCAAGTGATGCAGTCAAGTCATATTCTGGAACAGTCAGTAGCGTTGGACATTCGGTAAATAATTTGACGGCAGAAAAGTCCTTCGGTGTGTGCATTCTGCCAATTGTTTTGTGAGCAACTTAGAAGCCCCCCCCCCCCCCCCCCCCCCCCCCCCCCCCCCAAAAAAAAAAAAGAAAGATTATAATCAGAAAAGAGCTGAAATTGTTGCAAGATATGTATGGGCTGTAAAATTGATTTTTAAGAAATGGTCAATAATGTTTGGCGTTCGTTTAATACATCAATATTGGCGATGATGAGATGAATAAAGGAACATGAAAAGTGTGCTTTTCTCTCTCCCCCCATCCTCCCTTCACTCAGTTGACAGAAAATAGTGCTGCTGTAAAAGAGTGAACAAAAGAAGTGAAGTTTTTTCCGCTGACTTTGATTAATGAGGAGGAATCGTGAATCTTCGTGTTAATTTATTTTGAATGTTTATTGTCAGGAAACAAAATCAGTTTGCAGTTGTGTATAAATGATAAATGTGCAGAGCTGGTTGTTGTGAGTGTTACACTGTTTTGCTTGATGTTTCAGCTCCCACACCAAGGTTTCTACCCAGGCCGTCCAGGTCGTTACGACAGAATCGATTCACAGGACCCAAACAGTGAACAGTTCTGCAAGCTTTTCATTGGAGGGCTCAGCTATGACACCGATGAAAAGAGTCTGAGAAGTCACTTTGAACAGTATGGAGAAATAGTCGACTGCATCGTCATGAAAGATGCTCAGACGAAAAGGTATTTGATCCAGGGAAAAAGGAAATTTAGGAATAATCCCTGGGCAGTATATTGTGCATAAATGTGGCAAGAGTTATGAAATCTGATGTTGTGGTTGTACAAAACTGCTGGTGGTTGTACGATTTTAACAAAGAAACTTGATGTGTGGGTTGTCTTGTTGGATTATCATCATAGAATTTCTACTATGTGAGCCATTTTCATAATTGTTGAAAAATTTTATGGCTTGATTATATTTTAGTGGCTTTGATATATGATCATCAGAAGCCTGGTGACGAACAAGAAGCGAGTGATGAAAATTTAAAGGAACTTTTGACTGTGTAGGTTGGTCTCTCTTTGCAACATGCACAGCTTGTTCATATGTCCATAAGAGCCATTTAATTAAATCCAAACCTCGTGTGGCATGGATCACTAATGTTCCATTTGATGGATTATCGCCCGCAGGCAGGCCACAGCTGATGTATTTTTATTCTGAAAAGCCCAACTTCATATGGTTTTCATGATTTCAGTGCCTGGCTAAATGACGTGATTTTTTTGTACTCCAGTTGTGTCACATTGACTTCTGGTAGTTTTAGTGATTCACTTTCCTGAATTGCAGTGCTTCAGTATTTATACTTTGGAAATGAATATTTGTAAGAACTTACCACTGAATACAACTTGAAAGTAAAAATGGGCCAGTAAAATAACATTGAGGGTGTGTGTGTGTGTGTGTTTTTATATAGGAGTTATTTTAATGTGTAGCGTATGCTGACAAAGTGTAATTAAACCGAATTGGGTGTGTGTATGCAGTGTTAGATATATGAAGCATGGTCTGCACTTTATTTTTAGCTTCACAGGACTGAAGGAAAACAGCAAAATAAATAAATAAATAAATGAATATTTAGAAACGGTGGAAATAAGTTGAACATGTTATTGATTAAATGAAATTGACAGACACCAAAATTGTCGTTGCAGTCAATGAGTCTGTTGCGGACGTCGCCGCTTCATTGCACACATTGCCGATTCTAGCATTTTCTATTTGTAACAAACACACAGTTAATTTCATTAGTCTTTAGAATCAAACAAAATGTACATCTTGCAGAGATTTTCAGACTTCACTTGCCATATTTAACCCTCTTCAGTATGCACTTACTTGAGCTTAGTTATGCCAAAAACCATCAGCAAGATAAGTAACTACGAAATTTGAACATGGTTACCCAATTTAAAAATTAATTTAAAGAGAGGAAAGGAAATAATGAAAATAATTTTTAAAATTCCTACGAATATATATGTTGCTATATCATAAGTTTGAAGAATGTCACATGAGCCATTTACTCGGGGAGGAAAAAAAATCTTCTTCAGAACTTCCGAATCGTCGTTTATCATATCGGGAACCTCATCCCAGTCGAAATCTAGGTCACTCTAAGCTTCATTACCCAGTGCTTTCACTAAGTCTTATGTTGTAAAATCCTACAAATCACATTATCTTCATCATTAAATCTCATTATAGAATGGCAGAAATCAAGGTTAGCCATGGTGAAAAACAGCATTTGGACCACAAAACTTTAAAAATTCATAACTCGAGTATCACGTATCAACTCAACGTTTTTTTGCAAACAGAAGTAAATGGCTACAGGAAGAAGGAAGTCACGTTCTCGCAAGACCTCCTTTTCTATGAGAAACATGGCGGCGCCCATGGTTGCAACCTGTTTTACCGGGTGCTGGCAGGTGCACAGCCCTTTTGGCCATGTGATTTCCAGTTGGGCACTTGCCGGCGCGCGCTTATGCAGGTGGTTAACTTGGAACTGTATTGCACAAAAACAGTGGACAAATTCAGTGAATTGTTTTACATCTGCTAGCTTTGATATCACCCTCTGACCCTGCCCGTGTTTTTGAATCTGACCAAGCCATCTCTGTTCATTGCCTGAAATGGATATACAGTTGATAAATTCAGTCACAAAGGTTCATTTGGACACCAGAATTTTGCCTTCATGTGTCTTCAATTCGATTGAGTGCTTGTTGTTTGGTGCAGTATGATGTATCATGCATACATCCAGTTGGATTCATCGCAGATTTTCAGTTGGTGTATGACTGGTGTTTGTCCAGACCAGTTCACTTTGTTGATGTTGACCTCTCCTATGAATTTGTTGCTAGTTTTAGTTTGATTTTTCACATACATGTACTTATTCTGTTAAGTTTGTGCTGATACTTCTGCTGGCACGGCTTGACAGTACTTTAGCTCTGCCATGCGCACCAACAGTGTTCTTTTCCTCAGGAGTGTTAAAATATATTATATTCGCTCAGTATCCATGGTTTCTGCCTATCAAAACATTGCAGAATCATTGCTGGTTCTTGTGATGTAGTCCGCTAAAGTGTATCATGGGTATACAGTTTGTGTTTTTTGAAGAGTATTGACATGAGCTACACATCCACACATTCCTTTAATTTAAAGGAGGGTTTGATTGGAGGGAATCTTCTACAGTGGGTAGGATTATGGATTTGTAACATGTATGAATTCACAAATAGAGGATGAAAATAGAGAATGATCAATGCGTAGACTTTAAATGTTAAAAGAAAGCATTAGAAGGTTGGCAGGTGGGGGTTAATGGGCGGGTTCAGTGCTTTACTCTTGACTCGTGGTTTTAATCCTCATGAAACATTCCTCTGAAATCTCTTGTGCGATATGCCATGTCCAACCTGATCTTAATTCCTTCTTTTATGTCAAAATGTCTGCATTTGATGGCACTCTTTTTGAATATATTTTCATGGTTATCTTTTTTGCAGCACGCTGCAAGAATGATCACGTGCAGGCCTGACTTGCCACTCTGCGACGCGTAATGGAAATGCTCGCGGCAAGGCTATCTGTCACTCGGGACGGGGTCGCGGGGGGGGGGGGGGGGGGGGGGGGGGGGGGGGGGGGGGGGATTGCTCAGTGCCCTTGTGCAAAAGCACATTTTTGCTGAATTCCATCCACTGAAGTCCAGTATTTGGTTATTTATTTTTTCCCCTCAGTAGTTAGAAGACCAGTCTTCTTGCATGTGATGCCTGAAGTTTTAACAAAATTGTTAAAAGTTTTTTTTTCTTTTTCCTTCACAACAAAAGTTGATTATTTAGTGTGCAGACCATATATAGAATGACTTTATTTTGTTCCTTAAGGTTTCAGTACTTTGTTTGCACTTGGAAATTCACTCTGTGCTCCTAATCCATGACATTTTGGAGGTACAGTGAATTTAGGGGAAATGTATTTTAGCACCAAACGCTGAAGTAGAGTTAGTCTGTTCATCTTTTTTTTTTCTTCCCCTCGTGTACCAGTTCACTATATGTGGGGAAAAAAAAAATGACTGTTTTGGATGTAGTGATGTCTTTGAATTTTTTTTCATTATGTGTATAGAATAGATGAGTTAACAAATTTTTTAATGAGGTTTCTTTATGACAAGTGTGTATGGGTAGCGGAGTTACCTCATTTGGCATGGTATTCACATCGTCACGTAGCACAAAGTCATGTGGCAGGCAGAGGGTGAATTGGAAGAGAAAGCAACCAACCTGTTGGCATCTTGAAGCACTGAATCAGTGCTCCTTGTTCGAAGTATGTCATTTTCACCTCAACCAAACAACAAAATGAGTATTTTGACTTTTAAAACATGTATCATCAAGAACATGAAAGATAGTTCTATTTTACTGTACAAAATAAAGTCACTGTTAGATGTAGGCTTTTGAGGAAAATTAATTAAAAATGGTCAAAATCTGGTGTCCTGAGGGAATGTTGGTGCCATGACTGTAGTGTAAACTGGGCACATAGAGCAGAACAAGGGTCTGTGTTGATAGTGTTAACATGTTGTCAATCAAACATTTTCGATGACCAGATTGTGTAGATTCATTAACAAGTTCAAACTTTTAAGGACATTTTTGTTATTTTGATTTTGTGATTAGTACCTTAACCATTGTCATAACCTAATTCTGCTGGAAAATAAGCTCAAATGTCCGGAACTGGTAAGAATTAAAAGGAGCATGCATTATTGCTTGTGCTCCTCGCGCTGAGGCTATACAATTTGGAGACGTGTCTGTCTCGTGGTTGGTGAATTGGGGATCCTTCAAGCTGTGCATTGATGCACAGGATAATACGGAAGAAGTTGCAAACATAGCCTAAGAGAAGGAAAAATTGCGAGTCCAAACCCGCACTGTCTAGTGTACAATAGCCTTAGCCCGGTATTTAGAGGATAACTAGACAACCATGAGTTGCAGTGAAGTCAGAATGTGTCGGCTGAGTCCAGCGGGCAGACCTGCTGAGTGACAAGCTCAGGAGGAGACCAGACGCTTCACATCTCACCCAATATGCTCTCTTTCCTGGCTCCGACACAGGAGAAGACCAGACGCTACACATCTCACCCAATATGGCCATGTTGCTGGCTCTGACACAGGAGAAGACCAGACACTACACATCTTGCCTAATATAGCCTTGTTGCCAGCTCTGACACAGAAGACCAGACACTACACATCTTGCCCGATAATGGCCATGTTGCCAGCTCTGACACGGGGGAAAACAGACACTACATATCTCGCCCAATAATGGCCATGTTGCCAGCTCTGACACGGAAGACCAGACAATGCCCAGTGTGTCCATGTTGCCGGCTCTGACACAGAAGACCAGACACTACACATCTTGTCCTATATGTCCTTGTTGCCGGCTCTGACACAGAAGAAGACCAGACACTACACATATCACCCGATATGGCCATGTTGCTGGCTCTGACACACAAGACCAGACACTGCCCATCTTACCCAGTGTGGCCATGTTGTCGGCTCGTGACACAGGAGAAGATCAGACATTACACATCTCGCCCAGTGTGGCCTCGTTGTTGGCTCTGACAGGGGTTGCCTCCTGATTTCAGGTCCAGGGGATTTGGGTTCATCACCTACAAGAAGGCGGAGCAGCTAGATGAAGCTCAGAAGAACAGACCACACAAGCTGGATGGGAGAGAAGTGGAAACCAAGAGAGCCATGCCCAGAGAACGTAAGACGCTAGGCATAGCTGATGGGGATTCATGGGTGGTGTAGTGTGCATTTGGGTGGAATGGGATAATGGAAGTCTTGAGATAAGGTTTTGCCAGGTATGGACGATACACATGAATATCATTTTGGTGTACACACACATGCACACAAAACACACACATGCACACACACACACACACACACACACACACACATATTGACTCGTTCTCATACTAAGAAAAGGGGAATAAAAAAAAATGTGAAGTAAAATGTTTTGGGTAGCTTGTATAATACAAGCTACCCAAAAACATGTTGCTTCAGATTTTTGGTTGAGGGTTGACTGCCAGAACCCAGTATGTCGCTTGTATGTATGTGAATGCCGGGTTCTGGCAGTGACAGTGAACCCTGTTATAATTATTGTAACTTGGCTGTTTGGTTCCCAGATTGAATCTCGGTGACAGGGTAGTGATGATGAAAGTGAACGAGCGTTTTCTGTAGTAGCTGTTGCTCCTGTCTAGTGCAAACCGACGAGGATACGGCCAGTGTGGAGAATGGAATGTCTTTTGGGCTTTAATTTTCACTCCCCACCCCCACCCCCCCACCCCCCAACTTACACACCCTTCTTAGGCTGACATGGGGAATGAAATGTGTTAGGAATTTTTTTTTCTTCATTCCCACCCTCTTAATATTGCCGAATATACTTGGACCATTCAAAAGAGCCTGGATATCATAGGTTTTTGCAAGGTACCAATTTTATTGTACTCCTAGTTCTTATGGGTGATGCAATGGGAATGAAGAATTGCTGTCTTTTGTCTGTCTGTCCATCCGTAGTCAAAGCGTGTTCCACTCACTCCAGACAAAACTACTGGGCCGATCTTTCTGAAAATGTGTAGGTATGTTCATTGTGGGTCACGGATGATGCCCGATGTGTTATTTTTACTGTTATATCTGTTACTAATGGCCCGTAACGGTTTTCCTTCTTATGGAATATCTCGGAAAGTGTTTGGCCGATCTTTCTGAAAATTTGTAGGTATGTTCATTATGGGTCACAGATGATGCCCAGTGTGCTATTCTACCATTATATCCGTTACTAACAGCCCGTAACGGTTTTTTCTTATTTATGGAATATCTCGGAAAGTGCTTGGCCAATCTTTTTGAAATTTTGTGATGATGCCCAAAGTGTTATTTTTTTACCGTTATAGCTGTTACTAACGGCTATAATGGCCCATAAAGGTTTTTCTTCTTCATGGAATATCTCAGAAAGTACTATGCCGATCTTTCTGAAAATTTGTAGGTAGGTACATAATGGGTCATGGATGATGTCTGATGTGTTATTCTACCGTTATAGCCGTTACTAACGGCTGTCCGTTACAGACGACTTTAATGGCCCATAACGATTTTTTTTTTTTTTAATGGAATATCTTGGAAAGTTCATGGCCGATCTATCTGAAAATTGATAGGTATGTTCATTATGAATAGGTATGTTCATTATGGGTCAACGGATGATGCCCCAGTTTACTGTTATAGCCCTTACTAACAGTTTTAACGGGTTCGCACAGGGCCCTAAAAGGCCCTAACTTTTTTAGGCAAAAAAAATAGGGGCCCCTAAAAGGCCTTAAAAAATCAAAATGAAGAGGCTGGAGGCCCTAAAAGGCCCTAAAACCAGAACAGCCTAAAAAAAAATTCTAAAAAAAATGTGAAACAACAACAACAACAACAAAAATCAAAGAAGAATGATCAGAAAAAAAAAAAAAAAAACCGATTTTCATAATAGGTAAATGCCGAATCAGTACTGATCGATCATGGTGTAAAGTCGTTCAAGGGAAGTAACTCCACGACAAAGTATTTGTGCTGTCCGCCATCTTGGATTTTCCATGTGTTGAACGAAGCAAGGCCACAGTTCGTTTTTCAACGAAATTTGACATTTCATTGAGAGTTTCTTTATAAGATTTCGTCAGTTTCACTCAGAAACATGGGGAAGTGCTTATTCCAAGATCTGTGGCTTGATAATTCTGAATATAAACTCTGGCTTCGCCAATAACTTAGACAAATATCGGTTCTATTGTAGTTTTTGTAAGAAGGGAAAAAGGCCTTCAAACTCGCCAAAAAGGGAAGAAACATTCAGACTTGGAGAAGGCGAGTGCTACAGCGGCAGTGTCCTTAAATAATTTTTTTTTTAAGATCGTGACAGTGGGCAAGCTTGAAGTAGTACTAGTACATCAACAAGTTTTTGTTCAAAAAAGCACTTTGTTGCTGGTCCTTCAACGAGTTCTAGTGCTTCTACTGCAACTTCGTTTGGCCCTACTGCCCCCCTCTGACACCCCTGTTCTTTCCCTTAACCCCCATATTTGAATCACCAGCATCCTAACACAACTACATGATTACACTAGTCCATCACCCTCAGCTGCAACCCACTATATATTTCCATAAATTCACACACCCACTCATACCACATTAACTTGCAGTGCACCCCCCCCCCCCCCCCCCCCCCCCCCCCCCCCCCCCCCCCCCCCCCCCCCCCCCCACTTCCCACTTCCTTTCCTTTGTCACATTATGTTCCCCCCCCCCCCCCCCTCTGTGCACAAGTATTCTAAGGGGCTTGTGTCTCCCCTCTCCCCTCTACATACATATATATATATATGCTTAGATGTATGTGCATGTGTTTGTCAGGTGTGTGTGTGTGTGTTGTTTTTTTTTGTTTTTGTTTTTTTTTTTTACACAGATTCCCATATATGACCACTATCATTATTACCACCACTCATAAGATGTCCTGTGTATGCTAATCCTTTTTTTTTTTTTTTTTTTTTTTTTTGTATGTGTGTGGATGTGCCTGTGTACGCATGTATGTGTGTGTGTGTGGTGTGTACATGTACATGTGTGTGCGTGCATGTATCATGCATGCGTGTGTGCATGAGACGGTGATGATTTCGCCTGTGACAACCATCACCATCAATCATCATTGATCATTGCCCCCCCCCCCCCCCCCCCCCCCCCCCCCCCCAGTTTTTTTTTTTTTTTTTTTTTTTAAACTCAACTGGCATTATCATGCCAAAGCTATCATGCTATTTCACTTATGGCAATGATCAATCATCAAATTTATTCCTTTTTTTTTTCTCCCCCCCCCCCACCGGCATTAATACATCAATGCCACCACAGTATTTCACTTATGACAATGGTCACCACCCTGTAGTACTGTAGATCTCATCTCAGTGATCAACATCCATCAGTCATTGATCATTTCCTTTATTCCCCCACTGGCATTATCGTACTTGCCAATACACTATCCTACTCCTTTTACAAAAAATGACCATCATCCTACACCACTGTGGATCATACCTACACCTTGACCATGATCATCATCCACCCATCTTTGAACACCTCCCCCATTCCCCCGCAAGCATTTTACACCAATGCCACAACATTATCCCACTTATACAACAATTCATCATCCTACAGTACTGTTTACTCAAATCATACATGATCATCACCCATCAGTCATCTACCCCTACCCCTACCCCCCTCCACCCTCTTTCTCAACCTGCAATATTATACTAATGCCACCTTATTATTCCACTTACCACAATGACCATGATCCTACAGTACTATTGATCTCACCCATGCCAATGAGCATCACCCACAGGTCATTGATATTTTCCTTTATCCCCCCAACTTGCACCATCACCACTACATTTTTTCCACTTATATAACAATAGTCATCATCCTATGGTACTACTGATCTAAAATGATTACCATTTCTCGGTTACTGAAAATACTCCCATCCAGTGAACACCTTCATACTGCACTATATATGGAAATGAAGAAGCTGACCAATTGACAAAGGAATGAGGACAGCAGCCCCAACTGTAAAAGGTCGCCTCCTTGGAAAAATCAAAAGTATTTCCAAGAGGACAAATAGGAGGATGACTTGAGTACTGGACTGTTCTCACTGGACTGTTCTCTCCTTCAACCAGAGGCAGTGTGTGCTAGTCAATCAAGGACAAGGCAGCTGTTAGTCAGGTGGAAAGAAAGCATAGGCCTACTTTTTTCTTCATCTTGTGACTTGTATTCCTAAGACTTCTGCCTTGTGTGTGCTGCAAGAACACTGTGTTTACTCTAGCCATTGTAAAAGATTTCTTTGTTTTCATACGGATATGGAATTGACAAGATTCATACCAGAAAGTGATTAGGTACTTGCTGAATGGAGGTCTTTATTGGAGAAAATGGCATCTGTGGGAGGCAGGGTGAGCACTTTTCAGCATTTTCGTGTGCCCTGATGGCCCTATTTTTGTAAATTTTAGGCCCTAAAAAAGGCCCTAAAAGGCCCTAAATTTTTTACTTTTATTATATCATAACATGTTAGTAATGGTAAGTCAACAACAATTTCAATTTTTTTAGTGATTTCAAGTGCAAAAAAAAATGCAAAATAAAAAAAGAATGTTATGTTTCTTCTAAGCGTAAAAAAAAAGAAAGAATGCCAACAAACTCTCAACAATGGAGGAAAAATACTCCACTCACAACTGAAGACCAGAAAGTATGGTATTTCCAACAGAAAAGTGCATGAAACAGCCACAAATACAACTACTCCAATAGCACACACACACACACACACACACACACACACACACACACACACACACACACTTATGCCTAACTGGTACACACATGTAAGAAAGAAAAAGGGAACACACACAAACACACACACACACACACACACACACACACACACAACACACACACACACACACACACACACACACACACACACACAACACACACACACACACGTCCCTTTCACTCTCAACAGTAATATATATATATATATATATATATTTTTTTTTTTTTTTATGAACACAAAGCCATTCATGTGCTGTTGGGTCTCTGAACCCTTGTCATTCAGTTGATCGATATAATCAGCTGTACACCCCACTCGAAAAGACGTCTGTGATACTCGCCTCTCACGAGTCAGTTGGCCACGCCCCCTTCAACCTCGACCAGCGAGAGTGGGCCCACAGCGTGTGTGTGAAGTTCGTTGCCTAAAGTCTTAGTTGGCTCCCTCACATAGAGTTAGTGAACAGTCAGTCAGTGCTGGCTGGCTCAACGCAAAAACACTGGGGCACACGCGGTAGGGTAGTAAGTGGGCGTCTTATCAGCCTCTCATAACAAGTTGGCACGGTCCAACGCTTCACGTTGGAATAATTCGGTCAAACCCTCACTATCGTATCGTTCTTTACTCGTGACTGTCTGGGTCTTCTTCATCTGTATTAGGAACACCAACTGTCTATTCAATATTCCCAGCACTTGATCTGTGGTAAATGTACGCAAGGTCGAGTACGTAAAGTGCTTGGTGGTGACGTCATAATGTGAAAAACAATCGGAATAAAGTCAATAAAACACTGAACTGAATAGTGTTCTGACAAAGCAAATGGCTGTGAGCATGGGCCAGACCATCCCCCAACTATGACGTTTATTGCTGGCTTTTTATCTCATGAACTAGGATCGTGAGAGTATCAGGAGTTAGGTCACCCTACTTTGTCGCCAAAAGGCGCCCTTGGCGCTCTGCCAGCTGGTGCCAAAAAGCGTCCATGGCGGTGAAAGGGTTAAAAAGCTTGCATCTTGTTTTGCCTATTATTTCTCAGGTTCCAACTTTTCATCTGCTATGCCGAATTTCTTTTTAGGATCACCATTTTGTTGGGGATCAAATTCCTTCTGTATTTAGATCCCAGATGTTCAGAATCCGGATGAAGTTTTCTCCTTTGTTTCAGGATCCAAACCAGCAACCTGTAAAGAAAATGTTTGTGGGAGGATTGAAAGATGACACCACAGACGAAATGATCCGTGAAGCATTTCCGGGCAAGATTGAGAAACTGGAGATGATCAAGGACAAGAACACAGGCAAATCCAGAGGGTTCTGCTTCATCACATTTGACGACACTGACACTGTCGACAAATATGTGTGTAAGTAGCTCCGTTGGCCCTCTACAGGGAAAGGCTCTTGTGGGATGCATGGGTTCCTTTTAGCAAATGATTATACCCCTGCTTTTTAGAAGCATTCTGGTAGTTCCTGTCGTGTATCATTGGCTTTTGTTATGCATCCTGTATCTTGAGTGTGTGAAGTATTTTCATGAAATCTTCGTTCGTATTGAAGATTTTGTATCCCTATGTTGAAGTAAGTGTAACTCTTGGATTCATCCATTACTTTTATTTGCAAGGCGTTTTTTACTCTCATGAACCTGCAAGCTCACAGAAATTCCCAAAGTTACATTGAAGTCTTTTTTTCTATCCCTTTGCTATTTATCTTTGATTTGCTATACATGCCTGTGAGACAGAAGACCTCCCCCCCCCCCCCCCCCCCCCCCCCCCCCATGTTCCTGATTTCCTGATTATGCACAACTTTTGTGTCTGTTGCTTACAGATTTCAGATACGACTTGCAGGTTAAAAAATGAGGGTCATGATGATGATGCACATATACTTTTTAGAAGTGTCGGGTTAAAGAGTGACCAGCAAAATTTGTGGAATGTGTTATGATGCAAAGTATTGGTTTTAAAGATTGGCCCTTTTTAAAAATTAACTGTGCATGCTTACTTTTGCCCGTGGATTTAGAATGTAAAGTTCCTTTTAAAAATTGCCTTTTAAAAATTGCCTAGCTCTGTGAAGTATACACTGAACTTGAAATCTTCAGGCAGAATCCTTCAATATTAGAAAGAAGCTTGAGAGCAAAGAAGTTTACGGAGCTTCAGTTTCGACCAGAAAACTTGAATCTTAAATGGCAGTACTCGACAGGAAATCCTGGGCACATAGATGGGAATGGTATTTTGTGATCCAAAGGTGTGATAAACTGTTCGATACATGTGACTGAAATGTGTGTTCCAGTGAAAAGGTTCTTCTCGGTCAACTCCAGGAATGTTGAGGTGAAGAAAGCCGTCTCCAGGGAAGAGGCTCTCTGGGTTTCTACGGTAAGCAGTGACAATTCAGATTAATTCATTTTAAGCTTGTTTCAGTTAAACATGAATTGCATAGCCGTCAAGTGCAATGTTTTAGCGTAGCATGCTATGATTTTGTTGAGAATATTCACTTGGGCAAAAGGTCACTGTCCAAAGATATGAAAAAAGAAAAGAAACTTCATAACTTGGTGACAGCTTCAACAAAACCAATATAACATATCTCAAAACTAGATGTTGTTTTTGAAAAAGAAAGTGGGGGAGGGCGTGTTCAACAGGTATCGATAGAGAAGAAAAATATGTTTAAAGGAAATTATGGAAGAAAAAAACTGTCCAGAAATGACAGGATAGAGAAGGGAAATAATGCTGACGGCAATCTTGATTCATTGTTGAAAGTTTCAGGATGGGGAAGGCTGTAACGTATGTGGTGGCTAGATGGGTGTGTGTTTTCAATGAGAGTGGCGGTAAAGATGTAAAACATACTTGTCTTTTTGATGTGAAGGAGTAGCAAGCTGATGAATCAATCTGCACATGGGGGGGCCCATGATTACAAACTTAATAAATTCTTTCTTGTGATTCTTACTGTTTTGTCAAAAGCAAACTGTGGACATTAACTGATCTGCCCTCCCATGAATCGGCTTGATTCAGTATTGTCAAAAAGTGCTGACATTTGACATCTTAGAAAATTGTAAAACAATATTTGATACAGGTAATCAGTATTTTGTCATTTACAGAGTGCAAACAGGTCTTTTTGGTCAGCTATGTTATAAAAAAATGAAAATGGGAAAATCATGAAAAGTCAAATTGCTGACAGACTTAAGCTACTTAGTCAGTATTCTTTTCTGACTTGGTCAGTATTCTTTTACTGACTGACGGACGTTAATTGGTCGGTATTCTTTTCTGACTGACTGGCGTTAAATGGTCAGTATTCTTTTCTGACTGACTGATGTTACTTGGTCAGTATTCTTTACTGACTGACTGAAGTTACTTGGTCAGTATTCTTTACTGACTGAATGAAGTGTCTTGGTCAGTATTCTTTACTGACTTTACCTGGTCAGTATTCTTTACTGACTGAAGTAAGTTACTTTGTCAGTATTCTTTTTACTTTGTCCGTGCTCATTACAAAACATTTTTAGCAAATTTAGATTAATTTCTGATTTAAAGTAATTAAGAAATGCATCTTTGACTCTTGTACTGACAGTTTCAGTGACATGTCCCACTTTGTTAGATTCTCTCACTTGTCAACAAAACTTATCAACAAAACAGTAGCATCTGCCGTGGTACTGACCGATCAGTAGTTTGATTTCAGTGACATGAATGTCTGATTACATACCATGTAAGCATTTTCTGCATCCTATTTGAAAGAGTGGACCCATGCAGTACATGTTTTCTATGCAAAGACACTGGTCTTTCTTCCTACACATGCCTCAATGCATTCTGCTGGTTGAAGCCTCTACACAGAGCCAGTCCCATTGAATTTTAGATCGCCAAGACAAGAATCCTCTTGTTTTAAATCTGTCTTTACCGCCATCTCCCTCTATTCTACCCCTTTCCCAGCGTAGTCCCTATTTGCAATTCTGGATCAGATTGAGAAGTGAAATTTAACTAACTCAAACAGGATTAATCAATTATTTGTTAGTTCAAAATTTTAGATCGCCAAGACAAGAATCCTCTTGTTTTAAATCTGTCTTTACCGCCATCCTCCCTCGTAGTACCCCTTTCCCAGCGTAGTCCCTATTTGCAATTCTGGATCAGATTGAGAAGTGAAATTTAACTAACTCAAACAGGATTAATCAATATTATTTGTTAGTTCAAAGGAAAAATAAAAATGGAAATGTAAATTCTTGCCATTTTGCAGGAAGATATTGAGAGGACTGTCTCCTCACCCTCTGTATCTTTCACATATTCATGCTGTCTGGTACTGATGCATGTATGTACACGAATAGTCTCATGCTGTTCAACACGCCTGCACGTGCACACGCATACACACACACACACACACACACATGCGCGCACACATCAGGAAATGTTCATTCTGTGACAGTTTGCTAGGCAGATGGGAATAAATGTGATGGCTTTCAAAGATTGATAAGAGTGATAAGGTGTGATATGAAACAGAATAAATATGCCTGACTGTAAGCGCTACATTAACTGAAGAGGTGTTTTATCATTGTTGTGAAGTTGAACTCGGGGATGAAGGGGTTTTTGTGAGGATATCATTTGGAACTATATGTTTTGGAGGTAAAGATAATAAAAGGATTTTTAATAATGCCTATTTCCTAATGAGGAACTGTGGCATTTGCAAAAAGATGAAAAATACACAAAAAAAAACAGTCATTAAAGTGTGTGTTAATGCGTTGGAACTATTTACCTTTCAGAACTGAACTGGTTTCAAGTGTGGAGGAAATGTTTTGGAAATCTTACTGTATCGAAATGACCATGTTGGTTGGAAAGTAGTGAAGAGCTTTGCTATGATCACAGAGTTTCGCTTGTGGGGAAAGGTATCTGTTGTGTATTTGAAGCTGTTGTCACAGCAGAGCTGCCAATCTCTGTACACCCTATTTCACCTATGTGCAGTGCTTGTATAGCTGTCAGTCACTGTACTCCCAATTTCACCTACGTGCAGTGCTTGTACAGTTGTCAGTCCTTGCACACCTCATTTCACCCATGTGCGGTGCTTGTACAGCTGTCAGTCCTTGCACACCTCATTTCACCCATGTGCCGTGCTTGTACAGTTGTCAGTCCTTGCACACCTCATTCCATCCATGTGCCGTGCTTGTACAGCTGTCAGTCCTTGTACACCTCATTTCACCCATGTGCCGTGCTTGTACAGCTGTCAGTCCTTGCACACCTCATTCCATCCATGTGCCGTGCTTGTACAGCTGTCAGTCCTTGTACACCTCATTTCACCCATGTGCCGTGCTTGTACAGCTGTCAGTCCTTGCACACCTCATTCCATCCATGTGCCGTGCTTGTACAGCTGTCAGTCCTTGCACACCTCATTCCATCCATGTGCGGTGCTTGTACAGCTGTCAGTCTCCTGTACACCTCATTTCACCTATGTGCACTGCTTTTACAGCCAGACATGCCTACTGTCACGGAATAGCCATATTGTTACGGAAAAACATCAAAATCGAGGTTTGTTCCGGACGTTGTAGGGTCTGGGATCACGTGTTCCAGAAAAACAAACAAAAAAAAAACGAAAACGAAATCAAACGAGTGGACAATTTTTCACAGTGGGACAAACACGATGATGGTTAGGATGCTTGAATTGAAGTGTTGTGCCCATGCTGATACAGCCATATCCGTCGATGAAGCATACCGAACGGAGCTGATGTTCAGAAAAAGCACGTTGACCATCAAACATGGCTAGCATCAAGACTATGAAGCGAGTGTGTGAGACAGAGATAAAGATACTCGAAATGGACCCCAGCGGCAGCCGCAGAAAAAAAAAAAAGATCGCCGTCAGCAAACCTTTCATAAACAATACAGTGAGAGGTGGTTATGTGTGTGCGTCACCTAATACACATTGCAGCAGAAAAAGGTGTGTGAAATTGGTCTTCTCCACCCGACCCTCTCTTGTCTCTCAGAACTGTTATGGTGTTTGTGTGTGTGTGACTTATGTGTGAATATGTGTGTGTGAACCTACACGCACGCGGATGTGTCCACACAAAAGAAGGTTGAATTTTACTGAAAATTTTTGAAATTTTCAATTTGTTCCAGATTTTTATAACGTCTGCTCCTGATAGTGAGATTTTTGGGTAGGCATGTCTGTACAGCTGTCAGTCTCTGTACACCGATTTCACCTATGTGCAGTGCTTGTACAGCTGTCCGTCGCTGTACACCTCATTTCACCTATGTGCAGTGCTTGTACAGCTGTCAGTCTCTGTACACCCCTCATTTCACCGATGTGCAGTGTTTTGTACAGCTGTCAGTCTCTGTACGCCCTATTTCACCGATGTGCAGTGCTTGTACAGCTGTCAGTCTCTGTACGCCCTATTTCACCTACGTGCAGTGTTTGTACAGCTGTCAGTCTCTGTACGCCTGTTTCACCTACGTGCAGTGTTTGTACAGCTGTCAGTCTCTGTACGCCCTGTTTCACCTACGTGCAGTGTTTGTACAGCTGTCAGTCTCTGTACGCCCTGTTTCACCTACTACGCAGTGTTTGTACAGCTGTCAGTCTCTGTACGCCCTGTTTCACCTACATGCAGTGTTTGTACAGCTGTCAGTCTCTGTACGCCCTATTTCACCTACATGCAGTGTTTGTACAGCTGTCAGTCTCTGTACGCCCCATTTCACCTACGTGCATTGTTTGTACAGCTGTCAGTCTCTGTACGCCCTATTTCACCTACGTGCAGTGTTTGTACAGCTGTCAGTCTCTGCACACCCTATTTCACCGAGGTGCAGTGCTTGTACAGTTGGAGTTGGCAGGTCTGCAACTTCCAGTTGCAACTGTTAGTAGGAACTGTGTTTTTTTTTCCTTCCAGGTCCTGGCCGTGGAGGCTTTGGTGGTAAGAGCTATACATTTTCTGTAACCTGAAACCATGAATAAAGATATTGGTGGATGACATGAAATAATTCATTCTTTGTACTGTAATATTTAAGGATGCAAGGTCAAAATAAAGTTTTCAGCTTGTGTGAACATCAGTAGATGTGCAGCTGTAATTCATCTTTTAAAGATGCTAAGAAGTATGTGTATAAAAATGGCTTTGATGTCTAAGTTAATGGATGGAGAGTTCAAGCAAAGGTCATGAGGTTGCTAAGAGCTGTCAAGTATTATCTATGTTTTGGACATAGCATGGAATGATTTCATTGACGGTGCTATACAGTTTGATGAAATACTACTTAAAAGGGGGGGGGGGGGGGGGGGGAACCTGACTTCAGACTTGGTGGCAGCTGAAATGGAACAGAATCAGTGAAGATTCTTTTTTGACTGTGACTGTTTTGTTATAGATTTAGGTAAGGAGAGGAAGCATCATTTCATAATTTGTATTGACTTAGCATGCATACATACCTTTTCATGGATCATTGTTCAGTGATCAAATACTAGTGTTGAGATCAGTCTGTAGCAGGTTCATTGTCTTGTGACATGGACTGAAACAAGTAGTTGTTTAAAAGAAAATAAAAAGAAAGAAAAAGAGATTTGAGTTATTTATTTTATGAGGCAGATTTTAGAGAGAGAGAAAAGGGGGAGGTGGGGGGAAAAAAGAGTTCAGATGATATATTTTTTAAAAAATTGTCAATGTATACCGTGTTGAATGGGCAGCCAGCCACATCCCCCCCCCCCTTTAAAAGGGGGATAACCCTTGTTTATGACTAGCACGTGTTTCAGGCCCCGATTTTGCCTACGCCCCAGGTTACAACATGGGTGGCTTCAGACCAGGCCCACCTGGCAGAGGTATGGTGATGTCTCCCTGTCAACTTCTTCTTTTTTCTTCCCTCTCTTTTTCCACTCCTATCTGTTGTCCAAGGTGAACTAAAGAAGTGAGTGTTGTACTTAAGATGCAGATGGTGCACACAGTGTGCATGAGAAAAGAAGTCCTGGTTTGCCATTGTGATCAGCTGGGCTATTACCTTCAGTCAGCTTGATCGTAGTAAATTGTCATTTTTAGCTCTATAGATGATGAGCGCCCGCCCCCCCCCCCCCCTTCTCTTTTTCCAGATTTTGTGTGTATGTGTAAGCCTTGTATCTTCAAGGCCACCTTAGTGGTATTGCACCCATGCTTATTCCCCCCCCCCCCCCCCCCCGGCATGCACACTCCCATCCATTGACAGTGTTTTTCTGTAATAATTTGACACTTGTTCAAGGATCTTAGTAGATTATCATTTTATTGATTAGAAGGAAATTGTATAAATTCTTTTTTTTTTTTTTTTTTTTTGGGGTGGGATTTTTTTTCCAGCTTTGTGACAGCCTTGAAAAGGCCCTGTACAGCCAGCTAGGCTTACTTTCTTCAGTATGCACTTACCTGCGCTTAGTAAGCTGAAAACCTACAGCAAGAGAAGTAACTCCGTAATTTGAACATGGTTACCCAAATTAAAAATGATTTGAAAGAGTGGAAAGGAAATAATGAAATGAAAATAATTTTTGAAATTCCTATGAATATATATGTTGCTATATTGTAAGTTTGAAGAATGTCATATGAGCCATTACTCGGGGGGGGGAAAAAATCTTCAGAACTTTCTTCTGAATCGTTCATCATATGGAACCTCATCCCAGTCAAAATCTAGGTCACTCTAAGCTTCATCACCCAGCACTTTCACTACATCTTATGCCGTAAATCCCCCATCATAGAACGGCAGAAATCAAAGTTTGCCATGGTGAAAAAACACCATTTCGACCACAAAACAATAAAAATTTCATAACTTGAGAACTATGGCATGTTTGACTCGTGTTTCTTTGCAAACAGAAGTGAATCGCTACAGGAAAAAGGAAGTCGCGCGTTCTCGCGAGACTTCCTTTTACTACAAGAAACATGGCGGCGCCCATTGTTGCCACATGTTTTACTTGGTGCTGGCAGGCGCTCAGACTTTTGGCAGTGTCATTTCCATTGGGTGCTAGCATGTCAAGCACGCTGTCAAGAGAGTTAATTAGGGAACCAGAAGGTATGTGTTCCATACATTGGTGGATGTTAAGATGCTGACTCTGGATACAAGCAGAGCACTGCAGGAAAGGGTATTTCTTTGGCCAGTCTACCATTGATGTTTTATTGCCTTGTTTGTAACATGTTGTATATGCAGCATAGAGTATTTCTGTGCATCTGTCTCAAGTGCAGTCTTTTTATTTTGTAGGTGGCTTTTGTGGAAACTACGGCAACCAGGGTGGCTATGGCAACCAAGGGTGGAATCAGGGCAACTACCATGACTATGGCTATGGGAATCAAGGTAAAGCACTGCAATCGCGCTGAGAGGTATAGTCTCTTTGGTGTAGAAATGTGTAGGAGAGAAAAAAATCTGTTTTGTTCATAACACCATTTTCAACCCTGTCTGGCTCATACTTGGCGAGGCGTGTGCTACCGGCTCGGGACAGGAAGACCGGAATGGCACAGTCAAGTTTTGTCCACTAAATGATGCCTCTTAGATGTTGTTGTGCGTTTAGTCTGACCAACACTGCAGGTGACTGGATCTCTCGGACCTGGTTGATGCCAGGACATGTTGAGAAAGGAAGTGTATATAGTGCTGCCCCTGGACTTGTAGTCCATGACCAGAATGAATTTGCACTGCTTGATCAGCTTAGGGAAATGTCTGCTACACTTTCCTTTCAGGCATGCCAGCAGGTGACTGAAATGACGTGACAACAGTGTGGTGTCTCTGCAGGGTTTCCTGAAGGTGACTCCATACTTTTGCTCCCTGTGGACTGCTAATGGTTGGGCCATGAGGGACACGCCTGAATGTGGCCATGAATGAGAGTGATCAGGATCAGTGACAACACTTGGATAGCATAGAATTTGTACGTGTGAAATGGCAGTTTGTCAGTTATAATCCTATTGAAGGAATGGTGCAATAAGACTCTTGTTAGTTAAAATCCTGTTGATGGAATGGCACAATAAGACTGCCAGTTATAATCCTATTGAAGAAATGGCCAATAAGACTCTTTCAGTTGTAATCTTGTTGAGGAAATGGTGCAATAAAACTGTCAATTATAATCCAGTTGAAGGAATGGTGTGATAAAAAACTCGCTGTGTAAGAAGGGAAGTATTCTTGTTAATGAGTTAAGCTGAATCTTGAGTTTAAGTAACCAGTGTTCTGGTGATTTATCAGGATATTACTTTAATGATTTTTAACAGCTATCAATGATTACAAGGTGAAAAGAGTGATAGTCATTGTCACATTTTAAATGTGACCTGTGTGTAGGTCTAAGGTCTGAGTGACTTCATGATAACATACAATGTGAAAGGATAACTAAATGTCTCATTAATAGGTGAAATGTCACACTGATGACAGTAGAGCTGAAGGGATGCCTGTAATGGCTCCTTCCTTTGTGCTGTGTAGCATTGTTTTGTAGCGTGTGTCAACACGGGTCACATTAGGGGTGAAGGCATACCGGTAGCATCAACACAGGTAACAGAGGTGAAAGCATACCTGTAGCATCAACAGGGTAACAGAGGTGAAAGCATACCTGTAGCATCAACACAGGCGACATAAGAGGCATATTTGCAGCATTTGTGTGCTATGCATCATATAGGCAGAGCTTAATCTAGAGCACGGGATTGGTACAATCCCCCGAAAATCCATTCCATCCCGCAATTATCTATCGAGTCTTAGGGCAGGCAGACTCGCGCTCAGTTGCACGACAGCCCGCCCTGTTCACTGATCGTTGTGGGCACTTGTTTGTCGTCTGCTTGAAAAACTGAAACTAGGACTGAGCAAGAGCAAACGATTTCTTGATATTTCATTGGCTGTTAGTGTAAATTAACCAGTCGCCAGTGTTCATCTCCTCCATCTCGATCACGGACAAGAAGTTGCGAGAGTTTAAGGCACCATATTGGATATTTTCCAAAACGAAGCATGCACACACCCTATTCGACTTCAACATTCGTGGAGAAAAAAAGTGAAAAAAAAAAAAAAAAAAAAAAAAAGATTCTGTGCCATGTGAGGGTGGAAGATCATGAAGAAAGCGTGACTACATCCAAAAGCTCGGAGAAGCAGCCCGAAAAGAGTGCCAGTGCAAGGAAAACACTGGTTTCAAGACGATTGGCTGATGAAGTGGCCCAGACCCTCTTTTTTTTTGATGGGGGGGGGGGGGGGGGGGGCTGCCCCCCCTTTTTCAAAATCCTAGATTAAGCTCTGCATAGGCAACATAGACAGGAAGGGGTGTTTGTAATTATTTTGGTCAACGCGGTGACAGTCTGGACATGGCCCTTTGCGGTCAGCAGGGCTGTAAGCAACATTACCATTACCGTGTCGCGCAGATGACAGGTGAAGGGATCTTCAGGCTTCGTCACACAGGTGATGTTAGAGGTGGAAGGATACCTGTAACACTTGTAGCGCAGTGTCACACAGGTGACCCGAGGTGAAGGTCTATCTGTAGCATCTTTTAGGTGTATCATAAAGTTGATGTTGGAACAACATCTGTGTCGTAGAGGTTGTCATCAGAGGCGAAGGGATACCTGTTGCATCTCGTACCTTTTGTGCTGTCACACAGGTGACTTCACGGGTGTAAAAGACATATCAAAATGTCTTTCTTTGAGCTGTCACACAGGTGACGTTAATTAAGAAGTGAAGGGATGTTTGTGCTGTGCCACTGACGTACGTATCATCAGAGTGAATGGATACCTGTAACATGTCATACCTTTTGTGCTGTCACACAGGTGGATGGGGACAGAACTTCAACTATGGTGGCCCGGGACACATGAAAGGTCAGTTTCGTCTCCTGTTTTGAAATGAGAGAGGAGTTTGTTAAAGTCCTTAGGCCCCCCCCCCCCCCCCCCCCCCCCCAGGTCCCCACCCCCACCCTGATCAACCCCTTTCTCATAGACCACCACACCCTGTCACATCCCCTCCTCTCCACCATCCTAGATCTCCTTTCCCCCGTCTCTCCCTTCCCAACCCCCCCACCCCCACCCTGACCCTGACCCTTTTCCCTTGACCTGCTTCAGATTTTTTGAGGGTGGAAAAGGCCTGTACCCAGCTTAGTAGAACCAGGGACTTGTTCACTTCTTCTATTGTAACTTTCCCAGCTGAGCAGTTTTGCCCTTGTACAATTTCGAGGGTTGACTGCCAGAACCCAGTATCTCCCTTATATAATGATTATGTGAGATACTAGGTTCTGGCAGTCAGCCCTCAAATTTATTTTTAAATGAATGTTGATGGTCAAACGTTGAAGGTCAAGTTAGACAAAGGAAGTCAGTCTCGAGGTTCAAAGGAAATCGGTCTCCAGAAAAACAAAATTTCAGGAGTCACTTGATCTGGCATGTTGTATGGTTTATCAGCGCTCTGCTTGTTTCTGAGGCCTGGGGTTGGTTGGACTGAAACAAGGCAGAATGTCGTTATAGACGACGCCCGCGCGCTTGTGATTAGTGTAATTTTCTATGAAAAAATTTTTTTCTGAAAAATTTTATGGTTTGTAAATTGAATTAACCTTTTATCATACTCAGTTTTAACCACTCTGTAACTGCTGCTCCTTTCAACCACACTGGTTGAGTTTTAACCACTCTGTAACTGCTGCTCCTTTTCAAGACACACATGGTTGGAAAGAGTATTGAATTTTCTCTTATATAGAAACACTATTCCTGGGATTTTCGCATTTGCATGCCTTGACCACTGATCAAATGTGAGGAGTGTCTGTGTTGGACAACTCACACAGCCTGTCGGTGGCAGGGGTTCAGCAGTTGATTTATGTTATTCCTAAAAATATTTTAACACCGCAAAGTGCAACAGTAGATATGAACAGAATCATAAGGCAGAATTACTTTTTTTGCATTCAATAGTGACCGCAGGAATATCAGCCTGCGTACTCTGAAAGAAAGGAAGGAAGGAAGGAAAGAAGAAATTGAAAACAAGACAGAACAGGAATTGTGGACAGTTTGTCAAATCGAGGCAAGGCTTTGGAATACCTTATTTTCAGGTTTAATTTTTTTTTAATATATATATGATTATTATTTTTTTTTTCATTTTCACTTTTAGTAAAAGTGTTTTGCTGAGCGAAGGAGGATAGGTCATATTTCCGGTGAAAAATTGGCAAGATGCTGTTACTGCAGGGGTCCAAGTGTCTGCTAATTGGCTGATTTCAGAAAAATGTAAAAATCAAGAATAAGTGAAAGAAATTAACCGGGGAAAATTTGTTGGGGGTGGGGTATTGCAGTCAGAGAGCTGCCATCCTGCTTTCAGCCAAATTTATTATGATCAAGTTTATATCATGTATTCTGCTTGATGTTCTGAAAATTCTGCTTGTAAGAAAGAAAAAAAACAGTTGATGTATTTGAAAGGTTTGCAGATCTGCCGCATGTGTGCCAAAGAAAAAGTTAATTTATTTGAAGGGTTTGCACATCAGCTGCACATATAGCCAAAGAACTATTTGAAAACGTCCAGTTCAGCTTCTCCAACCACAGTCATGGGGAAATGACCTGGTGGTCTGATTAACTCTGAGGCAGAAAAGAAAAAGAAATTAGAAGTGCAGATTCATGTTGCTTTTTGCTGTCTTGATGGGAACGCTGCTGATCCCAGTAGGCAAGTGAGAGTGTTCAGCCTTGTCGGGAAGAACCTTACACATTTTCATCCCTCCTTGGGTCAAGACACAACAGAGGCACTGGTGGTTCATGAGCGATGTCATAAGATGAACCTTATAAGTGTGTAAAAAAAGCAACAACATATTGGCTGTGACAGTGATTCTAGAAAAGCACTTGCCAAGAGGAAAAATACTAGTATCTGGAGTGTCAGTTTTTATTTTGGATGGTATGGCAGTGTATTCTTCTCAACAGTCAGAAAGCCTTAAGTTTCAAAACATTTCTGTAAAGTCAATGCAATTTGAGCCACTACTGTTTATCTCAAAGAAAATGTGTGTGTTGACTTTTCATATTTTTTTAGTGGTTAACCCTTTCACTGCCAGATGTTCTGTTTTGAATGAATCCTCATCGCCAGTCATTTTTTGAGAAAAACAGTAATTTTATACCAGCATGTTTGAAATGCAGTTCATCTCGACATGAAAAAGAAGCAAGCACGCCAACAAACTCTGAACAAGGAAGGTTAAATACTCCACTCACCAAATGAAGGCCAGACAGTATGCAATATCCAATATGTAATATCGGGAGTGTGGGGTCCAACTCGGTGATCCCACTCAGTAGCTCCTCTGCAAACAGGTGGACTGTGTTGTCCTCAGCTGGAACACAGCATCAGGGAAGAAGAGCTGGAAATAGTCCACAGGTGGACAGCCATCTGTGTTCACCAGCACTCCTGAAACAACAATCGGAGGAATAATTACTGATTTGACCTATGAAATGATTCAGAAAAGCAGTCACACATGCACACACATCAAACACACACTCACACATGCAAACATAACACAACACAACATGCTCACACACACACGCATGCACACACACAAACACATCACTTACACAAAAGGGAATAGTGCATACACATGCACGCAAACACACGCACACACACACACACACACCACAACACAGTATGCTCACACACACACACACACACTTCTTACAAAAAAAAGGAATCGCGCGCGCGCGCGCACACACACACACACACACACACAAAAAATGAGTAAAAAAAAAATGCTCATGTGTTTGTGGACAGAGCATCACAGTTGATCATTATCTCATGTGCCACTCTCGAACAATTTATACCCATACTTTCTGCATATACTATAAAATATTTTTGAATCACCAGCATTAACCTATGAATTCTTTCTTTATCAAAGAGTCCAATAAGTAAGTTTGTAGTTTCTTGCATTTATTTACTCGTACTTACGAGGTTACTTTTTAGTGAGTCAATCATTAACCCTCTTCATTATGCACTCATCTGAGCTTAGTTACACCGAAAACCATCGGCAAGATAGGTAACTCCGTAATTTGAACATGGTTACTCAATTAAAAAAATAATTTAAAAGAGAGGAAAGGAAAGAATGAAATGAAAATAATTTAAAAAAATTCCTACGAATATATATGTTGCTATATCGTAAGTTTGAAGAATATCACATGAGCCATTTACTCGGGGGGGGAAAAAAATCTTCTTGAGAACTTTCATCTGAATCGTTGCTCATCATACCTGGAACCTCATCCCAGTCGAAATCTAGGTCACTCTAAGCTTCATTACCCAGCACTTTCACCAAGTCTTATGCCGTAAATCTACAAAATCACAGTATCTCCATCACTAAATCTCATTCTAGAACGGCAGAAATCAAGGTTAGCCATGGTGAAAAACAGCATTTCGACTTCAAAACTTAAAAAATTCGTAACTCGAGAACCACGGCACCCATCGACTCCCGTTTTTTTTGCAGACGGTAGAAAATGGTACACAAGAAGAAGGAAATCACGTTCTCGCGAGACTTCCTTTTCAACGAGAAACATGGTGGCGCCCATTGTTGCCGTGTTTTACCGGGCGCTGGCAGGCGCTCAGCGGTTTGGCTGTGTGATTTCCGGTTGGGCGCTAGCGGGTGCCCGATTGTCAAGAGAGTTGACCTACTACTAAATTACATATAATATATACCAAAGGACCATCCTTATCTGTCCCCTACCTCTCACTGTACTGTCCCATATCAAAACCATTTGTAGCTTTCTAGCTGTATCAGAGGGTTTTGTTCGTTTTCTTTAATGTAGTCTTTTTTTAAAAATTCTTTTATTTTCTTTTTTCTTTTTGTCTAATATCACCTAGAATGGATATACGTTAAATTCGAATCTAACTCACACACACACACACACACACACACACACACGCACGCACAACTTATGCCCCACTGGTTCACACATGAAAGAAAGAAAAAGGGAACACACACGCACGCACACACATCTATCTTTCATTCTCACTTTTGAAAGCAATAATTTTTATGAAGACAAAGTCGTTCACTTGCCTGTTGGCGTCTGGAACCAGGGAAGCCATTCTCCTGGGGCGTAGGAGCCAAACAGGTCATATAACTCCCAGGCGAACTCCTCTCTGGCTGACCTAGTTTGCCGTTGTTGCACACCTCTGCCATGTGTCACTCTGCCACGCCCCCTTTGACCTTGCCTCCTTTGTACACCAGATATGCTCGCAGTCGGTTGCCTCTGAGCCCTCCATGTTTGACCCCTGACCGTTGTACTTTCAGTCTCGTTCTCACTGCTGTCGGTGTCAGTGTGTGTTGGCTTGTCGCCAACCGCACGCGAGCCCACAGTCTACCTGCCTGCGCCTCCTTACCACACCTCTAACTGGGTCAGCCACGCTTTCTTTTGACTCGGTTGAACTTTCATTGTCTGATGATATATCCTGGTCACCATCTGGGTGTTCTTCATCTGAATCAGATCAGTTGACCGTCTACTCAGCATTTCCAGCACCTGATCGGTATATAAATGTATGACGAGGCCAAATATCTGAAGTGCTTGGTTGTGAGACCATAGTGAATGAAAAACTTATCCAACATAAATGGATAAAAACACTTGACTGAACACCGCTCTGACGAAGCTAATGGCTGTGAGGCATGCATCAGTGAATACCTGAAGTGCTTGGTTGTGAGGCCATAATGAATGGAAAAACCTATCAACAGAAATGGATAAAATCACTTGATTGAACACAGCTCTGATGAAGCTAATGGCTGTTAGGCATGTGTCAGTGAATACCGGAACTGTGATTGTTATTGGTGGCTTTCTATCTTGTTAAGTATCAGGAATTATATCAGGAATTAGGACACCCTAGTTAGTCGCCAAATGGGGCCTTTGGCACTCAGCCTTGTCAACACCAAAAGGCGACTTTGGCACTGTAAGGGTTAACACAGTCTGTTTACCATGCTGAATCACGGTTATGAAACAGTTATTAGTTTTTGGTTGATAGCAAAGAAACAGTTGTTGCCCTGTCCACATCCGCATGCCACAAATGAACAGCTAACAGTCACAGAATGTGGTCTGAAATGTTCCATACAGTGGGACTGTTTGTCCATGCTACAGGTGGCTAGAGCCACAGAAGGCAAGTTGTATTCCAAACTATTACTGCAAACTGATAGGAATGTTCCAGGCCACAATTCACTATCCCATAGCTGATCAGTTGTCGATACGTTTTTTTTTTTTCTTTTCCAGCAGGTGGTTACGGTAACAGCTACCGACGCTAAACCAAGGTGGTGGTTCACACTGGGACTCTCTCTTCAGGGTATGCTATTGGATTTTCTTTTTTGTAATAGCAAGGGTATTAGTCTTCTGTAGGTAATTCCAGATTGGAAAAACTGAAAAAGTTGTTACATCAGTGAGATTTTGTTGGGGGTATATTTCTGTTTGATCTTCTTGTAAGTTTTGAGTGAAATCAAATATAAGGGGAAAAACAGTTCGGAAGACATGCCATCATTTATTAACCGATTTTGGAGGCAGAATCTTACAACCTGGTTATGATTATAAAAACTCTTCTGTTTGGAACTTTAAGGATGTCAAGACCTACGTGTAGTACAGTTGAAAATAGAAGAAGAAAGGAAACAGAATTGGAAAATCCCAAATCTTGTCTGGTTTGTAGTTGTACAGACAGTTTGTAGTAAGAATATGAAGCAAAAAAGTTTTGTTTTGGTTGCTGGCTGTGACCAATCTGGCTGCGCTGTTGGGGGCCAGACTCTCATCTTTTGAAACTAACACAAGCTGAGAAACTGGCCTTTTTGTCAAATCGCAATTACGCTGGGCAGTGGATTGTGCAGGGGTAAAGAGAGGATGAAGCAGCATTTTGACAAAAAAATTACCTGAAAGCAAATCGGTGAAAAAGGTATCCAAGGTCTGTGGAAATTGGAATAGATGAGCATGCAATGATGAATTGGCAGGCTCATTTGCCAGAAGATAACATGGATGGAGTATGAATGTGGACGAACATGGACTGTTAAGGGACGTCTTTCAACATGAAAAGTTTCCACTAAGTTAAAGGAGCATCTTTATTAAGAGTTTATACCAAGTTCTGAATTTAAAGGGGGAGAAAAAAGGAATCGGCATTACAAACCGAGTTTTAATGTAACATGGGTGGAGATGAATGTGGTAGAATTCATTTTTGATGTGATATTGATGAAGAGGGTGTATTTGCATTCTACACTCTTGAAGAAGATTTGAAGCGAGATTACTGATTTTGAGGCCAGAATCGATAATGATTCAGGCGATGATAATGACGATGTCGAATAGCCCATTGCTGCTGGGAAAAAAGAAAAAAAGGAAATTTGAAAATCAACTTGATAGAAATTCTTAAATTGTCACTGGAGGGGTTGCCTGCAAGAAATGAAGTTTCAGAAAGTTTCGCTTGTTTTAACAGGGTCAGGAAACCGGGTCAGTTTGCCTGTGGGAGTGTCACCTTTAGTAGTGTTTCAATTTCAGAGGAATTTTTGGCCGACTTTAAACCAGAAACAAATTTATTTGCTGCACAAAAGCAAGTAGAAAAGGACAAGCATAGGCTCTGGCCTAAAATAAAAAACTGCCTGCTGTTTATCAAAAAGCAAAGAGGAGATGGACAAGAGAATTGCATCATCACCACAATGGGGGGGGGGGGGGGGGGGGGGGGGGGGGGGGGGGGGGGGGGGGGGGGGGGGCTCAGTGCACTTGTGCAAAAGCAAATTTTTGCTTTAATTCCACCACAATGTACAGTCCAGCATTCAGCAATCTGTACTTATTTTGTTCCCCTCAGTAGTTAGAAGACCAATCTTATGGCATGTGATGCCTTCAGTTTTAACAAAATTGTTTTGAGTTCGGGATTTTTTCCCCCCTCACAACAAAAGTTGGTTATTTAGTGTGCAGACCATATAGAATGACTTTATTTAAATAAATTTGTTCTGAAGGTTTCAGTACTTTGTTCAGACAGGGAAAATCACTCTGTGCTTCGACTGTCTGTAGGTACAGTGAATTTAGGGGAAATTGTTTTTTTAGCACTGAGAACACTGAAGTAGAGTTAGTCTGTTCGTTTTTTTTTTTTTTTTTTTCTCATGTGCCAGTTCACTATATATGGAAAAAAAAATGGCTGTTTTGGATGGAGTGATGTCTTCAGATTTTTTTTCATAATGTTTATAGAACAGATGAGTTGAAAAAACATTTTTTATTGAGGTTTTTCTTTATGGCAAATATGTATGTGTTGCGGAGTTACCACACTTGGCATGGTATTCACACGGTCATGTAGCACAAAGTCATGCAGTAGGCAGAGGGTTAATATACCCTCTCTGGCTTAATGGTTGATAGAAGAGGAGGGGTGGGGGTAGTGAGGGAGGACTTGGCAAGCCAAATCAGTGGGCCGACGATATTTGCTGAAGGTGGTGATATTTCAATTGGGATTAGTCGCAAGTGTCGCGTGAAACTTGTGAATGTTTACATGTCAATATCAGTGTTCCCTGTGTGATTTGCAGGCAGGCTACGAACAACAGAAAACTGATGGGCATTCGCACTGGCGTGAAGGAAAACAACAGATCAAAGAATTTACAAACATTCCTCTGCTCCGAACTCTGAGAACTGGACCAGAAAACTGTGCTGCTTGACACACACACACACACCATATGCATGCATGCAGACCAGCAGGTCAAGACTATCCCCCCCCCACACATGCACACACACACACACACACACACACATACCACACACCCCACACACAGATAAACTAAACTTGCACACAAAGTGATGAAATACCCCCCAAAGAACGGTGTCACTACAGATGGTGCCATTGGCGATTTTCAACGAAGACCTGAAAAACAGTGGCTGCAATGGCAAACCAGGGAGGGATGAGAGACAATAACACTGGAACAACGGAAACAAAACAAAAACAAAAGAAACCAAAATGAACCAAAAAGGGTAAAGTTGTTCCCATCAAACCTACTGCTCTTTTGCTACTACCTCAACTCACGACCCATCTGTGCCATGTCGGGCGCCACCACGTCAATGTGCACACGCCAATCAACGCAATTTGTGGGCAGCAAGGCGAACTGCTTTTGACGTTCAGGGACCTCGTGAGACTGTATGTGTGCCCCTATTGGCACAAACCAGAGGGATGAAGCGGCATATTTAAAATTTGAAAAAAAAAAGTTCATTGCCATGTTGTCATTCATCATTAGGGTTTACAAAAGTTGCTACAGATTTTTTTTTTACCCCCCCCCAATTTGAGGACAATCATGTTTATGGAACAGGTAAGAGGCAGTGCTGCTTTTGTGACAGGTTTCTGGAATAGTGGGGTGGATAACAACATGACTGGGTACACACATTTTCAGCTTGGAGTTCAGGGCGACTGTTAAATAGTTGTCCTTTCAAGTTGAATAGTTGTCCCTTCAGGTTGGTCATAGAGACTGAATTCGGGAGTTGGTAGAATGCTTCAAGTTCCTGGGTTTCTTGCAGGCTGATCCACAGAAAGATGTGAACCAGTCCAGGGGGGGGGGGGGGGGGGGGATTAAGATCCCTTTTCTTCCCATACGTTGGACCCTTTCAAGTTGGAACTGTGGGTAGATGAAATGCGGGTGTGGGTAAGACTACTTTTGTGTTCTCTTACCCTGGGGCCCCCCTTTTTTTCTTTTTAGTTGATTCACAGGTGAATGTGAATTTTATCTGCGGACTTCTCTCTTGCTTTTACGTAGAAAGACGCCTGTCAGGATAATGAAGCAAGTGAGTGATCAGTCATTCAAAGTCGTCTTGCTGCTTTCGGAGTTCCTGCTAGACGGTCCTGTTTTTAAACTGTCCAGGATAACCAACATGGTTGAACAGAGGCACAAGTGTTGCCCATTAACTTCGGTCTGGCTCCAGGTCAGGGAGATAGTTTGCTCCCCTGCCCCCCCCCCCAAAGAAATCGAGCTGTACTTTGCATGTTAATGTCAAGGACTGTGCAGCCATGTCCAAGAAGTAAGTAGGGAAAATTTTGATAACTCTTAACTGGTGAGTAGTAAATTGTGTGAGGGAATTTTTCTTTCTCTCCCCTACCCCTTGTTTATTTTATTTTTTTAAAATGAATTTCCATATTGTGCAATGAGTCGCAGGCCAGCACACACACACTGGCTATTCACTGTGATGTTTGTTATCCCCCTTGAATTCCCTAAATGACAAAGCAGCATTGCCTTTTCCTGTTTCCATGTTCACATTTTCATCCGTTCTTGGCTTCGAGAACAAAATCATTTCCATTATCATTTTTAATGGTAAACAAATGCTCATTTTTATGGGGGAAAGAAGTAGGAGCCTCTTTCAGGGGAAAAGAAATTTGACCAAGGGAAAAAAAAAAACACTGAATCCAGCAGACTCCACAAGATATGGTTTGTTCTTTCACAGCTCTCCCTTCAATGTCTTTCACCTTTTGGGAATGTACACAGCATGTTTCTGAAGAATAAATTCTACGGAGTAGAACTACTTCAAATTTTTGTGTGAAAATGGCATCCTCACAGCAGAACCCCAGACACTGGAGTTACAAAAAGCCACCTAAATATGTGCCGTGGTAAATCCAGTTCCATATTTTCTACAGGTGAAATGAATCCTGATTAGGACTAGAAGGGAACTCCAGTTCTGTGGATTGAAGGCATGTTCCAGTGTCTACTGTGTGGTTGTCTTTTTCGCTTGTTTTGATGCCAAACAATACCGTGTACTTATCACATCATAAACCTTTCTGCCATTAGATGCTGGGCACCGGTTGAAATATAGTCGGCCATAAGGGGGAGGTGGGGGGGGGGGGGGGGACTGGGTAGACCAGAACACTGGGATGGGACTAAAGGGGTGGGCTTGAACAAGGGTACAGGGTGGGAACGGGGAGGTCTTTAGCCCTTGACCGCAGGCGCTAAGCAGCACCAGTACAGGTTGGTTTCTGTATCTCAGGCAGCAGGTGGGACTAGCTGATCAGTTCAGCTAGTGTTGGCTAGATGTAGTTCAGTTAACAAGCATGGCAGCTAGCTAGCTATGGCAGCTAGTGGTATCACATGACGAGTGGCTTGGTTTGACTGAACTGGGAGAGGAAGATGATGTAACCCCAGAACACTAATGGCGCCAGGGATTCAGCATTGCCAAAGCCTTCAGTGTGCGTGGCAAGAACAGCAACTGTTGGAAGGCAGGAACCGCAAAGGACCTCAGTTTTTACTCCTGACTACTCCTCACTATCTATAGACAACCAGTTGGCACAAGGTTGTCGACGTGCTTGAATGTTAACAACTGAATTGGACCACCAGACTTGGCTGCTATTTCAGATTAAATGTTGATGAAAGTAGTAACAACCCACACACAGTGATTGCTTATTGAATTGCTTATTGAAGTACAATACAATCAAGTACATCCAATCATGATTCACACAAAGGTACGGTGGCAAAAATTCACTGAAAGAAAGCTGAGGGGAAAAAAAAATTTCACAGAATTCTTCAGCCACAGTAAAAAGCTATTGAATGCTGTCAAAATCAGTTACATGGAAAAGCCAGATGTTGTACAAGATAATACCAAGCCAAAAAAAAAAAGAAAAAAGAAAAAAGAAAAGCACTGTGTGCGTGAAGATTGTGCCTTTTTAAAGAAATTTTTTTTTTAGTAACGATTTTTTTCTGGAAATGACTACATCCATTTGTGGCAAGAAAACGGACATAAAAAGCTTTGGTATTGAAAAATGATAAGAGTGTAGGCTGGTCCATTCGTGTGGGGGTTACAGCATTTTCCTATTGCCCATTCTTCAGTTTAGATTATCTTACATCAGCGCCTCTTTGAAGAAGTCTCTGACATGAAAAACAATCTTTTTGTCAGTGTTTAGATAATCTAGTTACCTAGTTATTGTGTATGTGACTTTTTTCTTCTTTTTTTTTGTCACGTATTGTATATTAGATGGGGTGAAATGATTCAGTCTGAAACATATGAATAGTTGGACACAATTTTACAAAGGCATAATGGTCTTTTATTAGATTTTGTTTCTTGTGTTCATTTTCAGACTCGAGACATTATCTTGCATGCTTTTGTGTAAATGGCTTTGTGGACTCTTGAAATTTTTAAACAAACCATGGATAAATAACACAAGCTACAGGTCTAGCAGGGAAAGCTTATGGCATCTTTGAAAATTGTGTCAAATTATTCGTGGATTGTTGTTTTTATACTTTATTATATTAGAATAAAGAGACACTTGAAATATTTAGGTGTGTTGCAGAGCAACAGTCGATTGTACATACATATATGTTGCATTTTTGATTGCCGTTCTCCCCCCCATATTTGCTGATTTATATATGTTTTACATATTTTATTTGTTGTCAATTGGTCTTTTTGTTTACACAAAAAGCCAGAATTTTATTACTGGCTCTCTGCTCCTCACCCCCCCCCCCCCCCCCCCCTTTTTTTTTTTTTTTTTTTTTTTTTTTTTTTTTTTTTTTTTTAAACAAGTTCGGGCAGTAATACTCATTAATGAAAACCGAGCGCTTTGGCGCGCGATAAACTTGAGATCAAGTTCAATTTGACGCAGAGTGCTAGCATGATTTTTCATTGTGGTTAAGCCAGGAGAGTCGAACTTCGTGTCTTATCTTAAGCAGCAGATGTGTACTGTGCCATCAGTCTGCACAGGGAAGGGGAGGAGAGGCGGCGACAAACTTGGGCCATCGGAAATTTTGTTGGTTTTTAATCAAATCGTGATCAAGAACGTTTTCACCCATTTGTTTGGAACTTGCTGAACGGCCAAGGAAAGCTCGCTTGTCCAAAAATTACACTTCCAGCTCTGCACTTCTGAAATATGCACAGTCATGTCTCTGTGCATCAAAACGTGTGCAGCAATGATCCCAGATCTCAGCAGTGTTTTGGATGGGTATGACATCTTGCTTGTCCATTGCACTCCTTTGGCAAACATTGGCAGCTATGTATTGTTGTTGAACAAATGGCTGAAAACTCCACTTTGTCCTGATGAGCACACAAGTGAACTCGCTGATATTACTGGACAGGATGGTAAAGAGAGGGTGGGCCCCCCCTTCATTTGTACTAGAATCACCACTTTGAGAAATAATCCTAGAAAGTTCCTGACCACCCTCCTGCTATTGAAGCTGTTTCTGATGCTCTTCACCTTAACAGAAAGTATTATGTGGGTTGAGCCCACACTTGAGGATTTGAAAAGTTAGCAATGAAGGCAAAAATGGGCCAGCAGTGATGTAAGGGGGGCTTTGCATTGGGTGAAATGACCTTTGTTTGGATATTGTGATGTTTGCACATTCAACTCCCCCATCTTCATGGGCAAGAAGTTAAATATATACAAAGTGAATGTTTTGGACAGGGTTGTTGTTTTTTCCCTGGTTCCTCCATTGTAATATCCAAATAAAGTCTAAAACTCAATACCGTTTCAATAAAAGGGAATAGGTACTCTTTCTGATTTAAAAAAAAAAAAGAGAGAGAGGGAAAATTGAGTGATGGTAGCGATGTATTTTTTTTTCTCTGTATTGATCTGTATGTTTTTTGTTCATTGTATTCTGAGTTTTAAGACACTTGAGTGCATGTCTTAACATCAAAATGAAGTAGAGAAGACTTGTATATGTGTGTTGACTTTTTCCCCTTTTAGTTTTGGGTTGGTTGGTTTGTTAAAGCCTCAAGGCATTTTGAAGTGTCCATGTGTTGGAGGCAGACAGTGTAATAAACTGGCCATTTGTTGCATATTGAATGGGCTGAATAGGGGGAAAAGATTGAAAATTGAGGGAAAATTCCAAAACCTCATGTTTCATAATGAAAAAATGTCATAGAATGTTATTGCAATTGAAAAAATGAAGAGCAAAAATTGAAGGTAATTGCAGCCGCTTTTTTTGTTGCCATACAACTGGAATTGAAAATCTGTGGAAATTTATGAAAACGTTTAAAGTTTTGTTTGAATGCCTCTATTCTCCTCTTACCCCACCTCTTAATAATAGTGTAAACTGAGAAACTTAAAAAATGCAAGAGAAATAGAAACACAAAAAAAAAAAATGCAAGAGAAAATGAAAATATGTATTTTGATTGGGGCAGAACAGTGGTTGGGATAGCTTAGTGTGTCTGGTCATTTCACTCCTGATGTTAGAAGTATTGTCTAGTGTATGTGTTGTGAAATTAATTAGAAAACTCTATTATATATATCTAGATTAGCTATGTATCTGTGGATTAAAAAAAAAAAATAAAATTTGGGCCGTTAGTACATCAGGGAATTAAGATGGCAGTTTTTGTGAAGCCTGTTTCACAACCTCACTCGTAACCTTCAGTTATGAGTTCCCATCTTCCATAAGATAATAAACTTGATGATGTACAACGTCATCTGGTGTGCAGTGTTCCTATGTATGTGTGTGTGATCTCTCTGCCTTGCACACATCTTGCAATCCCTTGCTTCTGTTCATGTTCCTTCCTGACATGCTTGACAATAAGATTTAATACAGCAAAAGAGGTGGGGGGTCTGCACTAAAGTCGTTTTTCAAAAGATGATTCTGTCAACACCTAAACTGCTGTTGCATATCGGCGAAACAAAAGAGTAAGAAAAACTAACAAAAAGTGTTAAAGAATATGTACTATTCTGTTATCTGGCTACTGATTGTCTTCAGTTGAAAATTACACTTCGGTCATTGACTACTGTGGTAGCTAAGCTTTTTCAGTGTGTGAAATGAAATTCAAAATGTGAGCACAGTGATGGTGGGATCACCAAGTCATTGGGGCAATCGACTCAAGTTCACCATGTCGTGTGTGGTATGGCAAGCAGTTTCCATATGGGTTTACTGAGATGATAATGTCCACAACTGATGTCTCCCATGAAGAACTGGCTGAGATCATTGAAATTGTCCTCGCGAATATACAAGCTCTCATAACACCATGTATCGCAAATTCTTGAAAGCATGGGATGTGATGACTACCAGCTATCTCCTTTTCTTTGCCCAGAGAAGGCTGCAGTGCAAATCATTTATGGTTCAATTTTTTACATATTATTGGAGGTGGTTGAGCGGCATTTCCTGAAATAATCTCTGATCAGACTATATCATAATAGATCATATTTGAGTATTTTGTTCAAATACAGACTTTCTGGGTTTTGAATTGTGGTCGTTGGGGGGGGGGAAGCCACAAAATTCTTACTCTGAAAACCCTGCAGAAATCAAACCAGTATCCCTTAATACGCTTTTAATTTGGTAAGCATGTAAGGCTTCGTGTAAAGTATACATGTACCTGTAAAGAAGGGAAGGGGGAACATAACACAGCCTACAGATCAAGTAACACGCACGCACACATGCAGGCTTACACTTGCATGGCGATATAGAAAGAACTGTATAGATTGTCGGTTTGGAAAGGGTGGGCGATAAGTGCTTTGTTGTTCGCCCAATTCGTTTTGGTGATAAAATTTGGATCTTCATTCTCATCCTCTTCGATTTCACTGCTTATCCAGATTACTGCAGTAATCACAAACATAACACAAAAACCAGTCTCTCTCGGAGAATAAGCACACGTAACCAGATCCAACAATCAAAGTGATTAAAAAATAAAACATAAATGAAATAGAAAGAAAGGAAAAGAACGAGCAAAGTTTTTTTTAATGAGCATTGTATTCAAAGTAAACGGGCAGCAACCGAACGAAGAACATTTGTTCAGAAACAGAACACAAGACTTTGATGTCCATGTATGCCCACTCTCCTCTCTCTCTCTCTCTCTCTCTCTCTCTCTCTCTCTCTCTCTCTCTTTTACACTTCACTCTCCCCCTCCTTTCCCCCTCCCCCCACCCACCTTCCTCTTTCAGCATATTTCACAAAATGACAATCACTCGGATATTTACACACCGTTAATTCAAAACCTGTCCTGCGTGCCTTCATCAAACAGACAGATCAGAAGACGTAGCAGATCGCGCGAAATTTCAGACATCAAACGCGGCGAGATTACACCAGACATCAGATCGTTTTGGGTTTTTTTGTTGCTTTTTTCCCCCTCGTTATAGTGGATCTAACATCTTCAAGGAAACGAACCGACCTACAATTTGATCAGTCTAATCAAGAACATGATTATCATTCTGTGACCTCCAAATATCATCGATCTTCACCTTCATCACATCTTGCCGTTGTTACTTTCAGAAGTGTGAACACATCCGCTGAGAGCAGTTGCAATGCGAGTCTGCGAAGCCATGATGAAACGAAAGGACAGATATCTTCATTTCTGTGACCAGACTGACCCTAGCTGCCCGTTGACCCACTGTTTTGACGCTTTCTCTCGTCCCCTCCCTCCCCCCCCACCCACGCCTCTTCTAACGCCTCCCCCCCCCCCCCCCCCCCCCCCCCCCCCTCCCTTTTTGCTCTTTTTGTCCCTTCCAGATGCCTATCTGAAATGAATTTGGGTCTATGTCAAATGTTATGAATTTTCAGACCATCATGTGCCTATGTCCGTCCTGTGATGTACCCGATGATGTCATGTAGAAGACCCGCCCAAAAAACAACAACAACAACGAAAAAAAAACGGAAGGCGCTCGCCCCCGCCTGGTAGAGACAAAAACTTGCTGTTTGAGGCCAGAGCTGACAGTGAGTGACCCCCCCCCCCCCCCCCCCTCCGTCCCCCCTCCACCGCCCCCTTCCGGCCTTAGCTGGTTCATTGTGGAAAAAAAACAACCTGAGAATCTATCCATTGTATTCCAGGAGTTTTGTGTTGCAGGTTAGTGACGTAGGGTGATGTTAGTCACCCCAAAACATGACAGTCGCGGTGTTGGAGATACATTGTGCCACGTCACCCCAGGCTGTCCATCCTCTACAGACCACGCAGTTAACCAGGACTGAGCCTCTGCTGCTGTCAGGAGGCAGCTTTTAACCCGTTTGCTGCGTTATGCTGAGTCAGCACTGACACCACGGAACACCACCACCAGAATGACTCAACATTTATGCAGGGTCTTCTCTTGCGAGGTAGTTCATGGCGACCTGACTTTGACCGTTCCCCATAGACGGCTGGTACTGGGGACTGCGAGCGAGAAGAGGAACATGGATGTGGCTGCCTTGTGGTGGGAATGGGAAGTGGGGAAGGAAAGGGGGGCGGTGGAGGAGGGCTGAGAGGCAGGAGAAGCAAAGGTATCACTTATGATGAGGGAGGGGGGGGGGGGGGGGGGGGGGGGGGGGGCGAAGTCCAGAATGACCACACTGTGTTACGATCAGCTGAAGGTCATCACACATCACATCCCCGAAGACGGATTGTGGCCACCTTTGTCCTGGGATTAAGAAAGAAAAAGAAAAACAAAAAGATATACCCGAAGGTGCGTTTGGGAGCCAGAGAAGTACTGTCCTCAACTGTCGAACAAACCAGCTGGGAGAAATCCTGCACCACCCATGGAAGCCTGCGCTGCGTTCACATAGGGTGTAGGCACGCCCATGGCATTCCATTAACACGTGAAGGGACATAATTTTCTCCTTGGCAGATAACATTGTGTAATGGCCACTGGATGTGACACGGCAGAACCTCCACGGGAGCGGTCCCATGGTATACCAGCCCATATTTCATGACTGCAGAGCCCACCGTCAAAAAACGCCATCGTCAAGCAACTGCCGTGTGCATCCCGTAGCCTTACTCGCTGCTGTCCCACTGACAGGTGACGACAGTACAACTCCAGACATGGCCAAGCTTTCGCCATGAGGTCTTATGCGCTCTCTGAAGAGCGAAATTCACAACTGGTGAAGCTCAGAGTTCCAGCCTTGAGAAGATGCCCAGAAAATCACACATCGCTGTCGTTGCCTCTTCTTCCCGGACCTCCCAGCACCAAACGAACGTCCTGCGGATGGACCCGACTCTGCGCTTTGCTGACCGTCGGTTCCGCGTGGTCGTAATCGTTGTCAATGCAGCGCGCTCGTGGCGGTTTCACGTGCGGCGCAACGTCATACAAAGCCGACTGGTCGTCCTGGCCTTGTGTGGGTTGCTGGTTGATCATCACGTGAGCGTAAGCTGTGCGTTTGACGTCGGGCCAGGCGGTGAGGATCGACCTGCGATAGCCGAGCACACTGTATGGCTCGTCAGACCCCGTGGCGGAGCTCTGGGAAGAGTTCATCTGATAGTCCAGAATTCTCAGAGATGAAGGTCGTCTCTCCACTTCGCTCGGCACGGAAGGACGGGTCTCTGATGACGACACAACGACCCCACACACGTCAGCTGGTGAGCTGACGTCACCATCCTCAGGAAGAGACACTTCCGTGTAGTCCATGGAAGCGGAAGTCGGGCGCGACTTGCCGCTTCCGATCAGCGGCGGTTGGTGTTTCCCTTGGTTGGCTGCCACACCGTAACTCCGACGAGGTTGCGGGTCATGCCGTTGAGCAGGCTTCATCTGCACAGCGAGGACATGCACGTGCTCCTTGTCTGGTGAAGCAGACCCCGCGACACCCGACGCCCTGCTGCTTGTGGGTCTGGAGCCGCCGGTGGGTGAGACGGCATAGAGTTTGCCCCCAGAGGATGGCTCTCTGGAAGAGCGGGACCTTCGAGGCATCCATTTGTCTCTGAAAAAAAAAAAAAAAAGGAACGTTCGAAAAGGTTTTGTAGTGACTTCATCAGAGCTCTCCGAATTGACTTAATTCGAGCTCCTTGAGAGTTATTTCCCTTGTCTTTGTTACTAGGATTTAAGAGTTCCTTCCCTCGTTGTTTTGGAGTAACCTTCTTGTCTTTCATGTTGATCTTTGTCTGAGACGCATAAAAACTCAGAAACCGAACTGAACGAACCGACCGTCAGCCAACCAACCAGCCAAGTAATTTCGATACTACCAACCAGCCAATCGATCTACCCACATTGTCAACTCACCAAGCCACTGGCTGACCCACCCACCCAACAACCAAACCACCCACAGGATCTAATGGACCCGTCCACCAACTGACTGACCCACTCACCCAACAACCAAACCACCCACAGGATCTAGTGGACCGGTCCATCAACTGACTGTGGGCTATATCCCACCCACCCAACAACCAAACCACCCACAGGATCTAATGGATCCGTCCATCAACTGACTGTAGGCTATGTCCACACCCACCCAACAGCCAAACCACCCACAGGATCTAATGGACCCGTCCATCAACTGACTGTGGGCTACGTCCCACCCACCCAACAAACCAAACACCCACAGGATCTAATGGACCCGTCCATCGACTGACTGTGGGCTCTGTCCCCACCCACCCAACAACCAAACCACCCACAGGATCTAATGGACCCGTCCATCAACTGACTGTGGGCTCTGTCCCACCCACCCAACAACCAAACCACCCACAGGATCTAATGGACCCGTCCATCAACTGACTGTGGGCTATATCCCACCCACCCAACAACCAAACCACCCACAGGATCTAATGGACCCGTCCATCAACTGACTGACCCACTCACCCAACAACCAAACCACCCACAGGATCTAGTGGACCCGTCCATCAACTGACTGTGGGCTCTGTCCCACCCACCCAACAACCAAACCACCCCCACAGCATCTAGTGGACCCGTCCATCAACTGACTGTGGGCTATATCCCACCCACCCACAACAACAAACCACCCACAGGATCTATGGACCCGTCCATCAACTGACTGTAGGCTATGTCCCACCCACCCAACAACCAAACCCACCCACAGGATCTAATGGACCCGTCCATCAACTGACTGTAGGCTATGTCCCACCCCCCAATAATGAACCCGTCCATTAACTGACTGTGGGCTCTGTCCCACCCACCCAATAATGAACCCGTCCATTAACTGACTGGGCTCTGTCCCACCCACCCAACAACCAAACCACCCACAGGATCTAGTGGACCGGTCCACACACTAACTGACTGTGAGGTATGCCCCACCCACCCAACAACCAAACCACCCACAGGATCTAGTGGACCTGTCCACTAACAGACCGTGAGCTATGTCCATGCCGTCAAAGAACTCCAGAAATCCCACAGACTGACGAACAATGGTTGAGCTCTCTGACGATGATGATGATGATGATGATCATTATCATCATGATAACGATGATGATGATGATAATGATGGTGATGATGATAATGATGATGATGATGATGATGATTGATGATGATGAGGATGATGATGATTATGATGGTGATGCTGCTGCTGCTGCTGCTGCTGCTGATGATGATGATTGATGATGATGATGATGGTGATGACGACGACCGACCACCCCCAATATTCTGATACACAAGGAGATATCAATAACGATGACATGCTGCTGGACACGATTACGATGATGTTGATGATGATTAAGACGATGACGATGTCATAAAGACAACGACAAATTCCAAAACTGACCAGCGACACAGACGCAGCAAATAAAGCTCTACAGTATCAGATTCCGAAGATGAAGGTGATGATGATGGTGACGACGATGGCAACTTGGTGATCATGAAACGACCTCAGCAGTGGTGGTGGGAAGTCTCACCTGTGGTAGAGGAGAAGCAGGAGGACGATGGAGAGAAGAGTCAGAACCACCAGCACCGCCACCAGGATGTTGACTGTCCCTGAATGGTGGAGGGGGAAAAAGAGGTTAGGTCACTCGGCGTTTCTGAACAAGGACATGCAGTGACGAATGCTCTACTGGTACAGACTGCCACCCTGGCCTAAAGCGACTCGAGAGGTCTTGAAATGACGATGTAAGTGTACAGAGGATATGTATTAACAATTTCTCTCACACACGTATGGTTTCAGAGTGCGCTCCCTTTCATTAGCAATGATCGACTGTCGTAAACTTCGTGTCATGCTGATTTTTATTATTATTATTATTATTATTGTTGTTGTTGTTGTTGTTGTTGTTGTTGTTACTATTATCATTATTGTTGTTATCATTATTATTATTATTATCATCACTATTATTATTATCATCATTGTCGTTCACTTGCTTAGTTATGGCTGAAATTCCATCATTCTGGAAGAGGTTGTGACGGAATCCATCACGGAGAAAGTCCTTATAGTTTTGGGTGGAAGTGACAGTGACGCCAACGAGATGATGGTCATCATAGTGACAGCAGTGCTAAGTTTTGCGCCAAACGATGTTCGGTAAAAAGACAAGACGAAAAGACTTTTTTTTTTTTTTTTTTTTTTTTTTTTTTTTTAGCGTGTGTACACTTTCAATGTAAAACGATTTTGTGATCAGTTTATGGTAACGCTGTGTGTGTGTGTGTGTGTGTGTGTGTGTGTGTGTGTGTGTGTGTGTGTGTGTGTGTACGTTTCTGTTCGTCAGTATGTACCAAATGTTTTTAGCATCTTGATGACATTAAATGAACTATTCGAAGGGACGGCGTCGCTACAGAGTTACAACCCCCTTTCCCCCCACCCTCCTCCCCATTGATCACACCCCTTCCCTTTAACAGTCTTGCCCAGAGAATGCTGGGTTTGTGGGCCCCCCTGTGCACAGCCTGTTGTGACCTGATCCATCCCAGTTTGCACAAATCGTTTCCTGTTCGATCGAGTTGTCTACTCCTCCCTATCCCCTACCCCTAGCCTCCTTACCTACCCACTCACCATGACCCGTACCCGATCATCAACTGTTCTGCGCCCAATTCCAGAAGATAAGTGATGGCTCGTTCTTCGTTTTCATTGTCCTGAATGTCGTTTATCTTGCTTGAAGAAGACCAAAGAGGTCGAAGCGCGTCGCGTTTTGTCTTGTAGTTTGTTCGTCCCTTTGGTTTGGCGGAATAGTAATTTTTTCTTTTAGTTCCTTACCTATCAATTCTAATTCCAGCGCTGTTAGAAGGAATTACACCCTCACCCTCCTTTCCCCGCCCCAACCTCTTCCCCCCCCCCCCCCCCCCCCCCCCCCCCCGCACTACTTTTAGTCATGGAATTAGAACTGTTCACAAAAAGAACTTTTGGAACTACTGTATTTCCCCTTCCTAAACCATTGATCCACCCCTATTAGACGATTGGATTAAAACACTTTCTTCAAATAATCAAGGAAAACAACAAACAAACAAATAATGAGTAATCAACACTCACAGTCAGTAAAATTGTCGGCGGATGTGCGGGTGATCACGTGGTTTCCCTGGGCATCATGGGTAAAGGTGTGTATGGGGCTCTTCGTGTCTGCACGCATTTGGGGCATTAGCATCATCATCATTATGATCATCATCATCATCATCATCATCATCATAGGCGATGTCATTAACAGTCATTTTGAATCGATACTGTTGTTATAATCAGAATGTTGTGGTCATCGTTAGGGGAGAGAGAGAGAGAGAGAGAGAGAGAGAGAGAGAGAGACACACACACACACACACACACACACACACACACACACACACATACAGACACACAGAGATCTAAGAACAGAAACGAACGGGCTTTTATTTAACGATAAAACCACAAGCCCCATTCGAAAGGGAATGAACAAGGACAACGAAAGCAACATAATGACAACAGTAATACGCTGCTAACGTTCCACGCACCATTAAACCAAAGCGGCGTGTGACCAATCAAGAGCGACCTAGAGTGGTAGGCTGGAACAAGACGGAGACAGTAGTAGATCTAAAAAGAGGCATCATAAACAGGAGTACTCATTGTTTAATGTTGTAGTCAGAAAGAAGCTCTGTTCGTGTGTTGTTCCTAAGGAAACGATGCACCACTTCGATTGGGCTTGCGCCACTCTGAAGTTGTTTTTGGAGTTCATCAAGTTCGTCGAAAAAACCAACACTCATCGAACAGAAGCGAACAGCAGCTGAAAAAAAAGGCCTCCATGATCTTTCAAGACGATCTACCATTGTACTCTAGTGGATTCCATCCCACTGTGGGATCACTGGGAATGAGAAGGCTGACGCTGTCTCCAAGGCAGGCTGCAGTATGGAGCAGTTCAGCCACCCAGTGACCTACAGAGAGGCTAAACCTATCATCCACAAGCAATATCAAAACCAGTGGAAGAGAAGGCTGGTGGCAGACAGTGGTGTTGATTCAATCCATCAGCTCCAGAGATACCAGCAGACAATCCTCTTCAGACTGAGAACTGGCCCCTGCCGACTGCTGAGTCACCTCAGCCGAATTAAGATTGCCGACACAGACGAATGTTCGTGTGGCACTGAATCTCAGACCCCTGAACACATCCTCCAACACTGTCCAGCCCATGACGTTCTACGGCATCAAACCTGGCCAGAGGGTGCAGAACTGCAGATGCAGCTTCGGGGCAACCGTCAAGACCTCGAGAAGACTGTGAGTTTCATCGCAGCAACAGGATTGAAGATCTGACGCAAAAAAAAAAAAGAAAAAAAAAAAAAAAAAAAGAAAAAGTCGACCGCAGAAGAAGAAGGAAAAGAAGAAAAAGGCACTCAGAAACAGCAATACGACGTATTTGTGTGGAACTTTGATCTGTTGGAACACGTCAGAACATTTGCTACGATGACCTAACATTCCATTGTTCGCTAATTTGATGTTTTAGTAAACAAGTGTGTGGCCCCTGGATTTGCGCCCTGTGCCTTTGAAGGCTCACGTGACACTTCTACGTTCCATGAATATACACAGTTTATGAACACACACACACACACACACACACACCAGCCCTGCGGCGAAAAACCACGCCCGTTTTCAGTTTACAGAATGTGATGCAAATTGTTCAACATCCTCATGACTTTAAAAAAAAAAGTCTTGTTTTCATTGAATATAAATTTCTTCGATACATATCTAAATCTAATCCATCCTTTTCAATTGCAGAAAAAAAAATCCATGTTATTTGACATATGTCAACGTTGCAAAAATGTTAAGAAAAAAATAAAAAAACGAGTTAAACGAGGTTACATGAAAATTAAGAAACCCTCCATCCCTCCACAGACCCCCCCCCCCCCCCCCCCCCCCCGCACACACACGCACACACAAAGCCACTGACTTTTTTCACACAGTACGGGCAGGCTCAGGCCCGTGCAACTCTCAAAGGTGAAGGTTGGAGTCTTGGAGGTCAAGGACATTGTCAGGCAAGCGGCTCGACCTTTGCGATGATTGCCGATTGAAGTCTGCACTGGCGTGCCTGGAGGGCATACAGAAGATGGGTGTACCAGCCTACTATGTTGTTGTTTCGTGTCTGTCAGCGCGTGAAATATCAGTGAAAAAAAAAAAATTATAGAAAACGTTCTGAATATCTCTACACAAATAGGCACACATCTAAGCTCACAGACACATAGAGATACATACATTCATACAGAGAGAGAGAGAGAGAGACAGAGAGAGAGAGAGAGAGAGAGAGAGAGAGAGAGAGAGAGAGAGAGATTCAGAGGAAACAGGGAATGCTTTCACTATGCACAATTGAACTCTTCATTGAGAAAAAACGAACATAATAACTGATTTTGATTCCTCTGTATCTCTGTAGTAGTTCACTACTGACCCTAACTCCTCTGTTACCTCTGTAGTAGTAACTACTGACCCTTACTCTTCCATATCTCTGTAGTAGTAACCACTGACCCTTACTTTTCCATGTCTCTGTAGTAGTAACTACTGACCCTTACTCTTCGATATCTCTGTAGTAGTAACTACTGACCCTAACACCTCGGCATCTCTGTAGTAGTAAATGAATGCTGATCCTAACTCCCCCCCATGTCTGTAGTAGTAACTATTGACTCTTACTCCTCTGTAGATCTGAAGTAGAAACTACTGGCCCTAGCCCCTCCGTAGATCTGTAGTAGTAAATGAATGCTGATCCTAACTCCTCTGTAGTAGTAAATGAATACTGATCCTAACTCCTCTGTAGCTCTGTAGTAGTAAATGAATACTGATCCTAACTCCTTCGTATCTCTGTAGTAGTAAATAAATACTGACCCTAACTCCTCCGTAGCTCTGTAGTAGTAAATAACTAATAACCCTAACTCCTCCAAAGCTCTGTAGTAATCACTACTGACCCTAACTCCTCTGTAGCTCTGTAGTAGTCACTACTGACCCTAACTCTTCCGTAGCTCTGTAGTAGTCACTACTGACCCTAACTCCTCCGTAGCTCTGTAGTAGTCACTACTGACCCTAACTCCTCCGTAGCTCTGTAGGAGTCACTACTGACCCAAACTCCTCCGTAGCTGTGTAGTAGCAACTACTGACCCAACTCCTCCGTAGCTCTGTAGTAGCAACTACTGACCCTAACTCCTCCGTAGCTCTGTAGTAGTAACTCACCATCCAGCCACAGCGGCACATTGCGGCGGCTCAAGCCCACCCAGTAGCTCTGCCCCTTCTCCAGGTCTCTCTCCACTTCCTGCACGCAGCTTTTGGCGTCACGTGGCAGCAGCATGAGTTGCTTCCCTTCGTTCATGCAGGCCTCCAGGGCTTCCCGCCACGTCACGGCCGCCGTCTGCGCATGCGCCACCCACAGGTGTTGGATGTGGGTGGGGCCGATGGCGAAGACCGTGTCTGTTGGGGGCGGAGAAAACACGATGGTTGAGACTTCTATGTAGACTGGAGACTGCCTTCTTGGGGGTGGAAATGGGAATAGTGGATAATCGTTATAAAGATGTGTGTGTGTGTGTGTGTGTGTGTGTGTGTGTGTGTGTGTGTGTGTGTGTGTGTGTGAGAGAGAGAGAGAGAGAGAGGGTCTACCTCAGTGGGGTGTAAGTAAGAATAAAGGTTTCTGGATTCTGGATTCGACATTAGAAAAGTAGTTACGGACTCAGAATCAAAAACTTACTCAGAGAATATTTCGACAGGTGTTGGAGATTTCTGACCCATGTCAAAGACAAAACGGACCCCCTCATGCAGTGTGGTGTAGTGTACCAGGTAGGGTGTCAAGACTGTACCCATACCTACATTGGCGAGACAGCAAGACCACTCACCACCGGTCTAAAGGAACACCAAAACCGATCTACTTCTGCCATACATGAACATCTACAAGCCACAGGCCACAGTTTTAGCCCCCAGGGAGCGAAGATCTTATCTACAGAACCCTTCCTCACAAAAAGAAAGTTAAAGAAGCCATCGAAATTAAGACCAGACGCCCCAGCCTGAACAGAGATCAAGGCTTTGAAGTCCCCCCCATCTACAATCAGATCCTGACAACCATTCACCCCACACAACAGTCGTCCCACCAGGCCTCACTGCCACAACAGCAACAGTGAGCTGAAGAAGACAGGGCGACCCTGTCGACATATTCTCCAGGTAAAATTTCTGATTCTGAGTCTGTAACTACTTTTCTAATGTCAGTTGGGTGTGAAACTGGACGCTGGATATTCGTTATAAATGTGTGTGTGTTGGGGGGGGGGGGGGGGTGGGGGGGGGGGGGGTGTCTACCTCAGTGGGGTGTGAACTGGGACACTAGATATCCGTGATAAAGATGGCCTCTTGTGAGGGTCTACCTCACTGGTGTGTGAATTAGAACACCGGATATCCCACCATAAGACGGCCTTTTTAAGGGTCTACCTCAGCACGCATGTGTGTGTGTGTCTTTCTTTTGTTAAGGCGTCAAATTGCGGTTTGAGTACATGTCGTTCAGTTAATCTGTCTGTCTGTCCGTCTGTCTGTCTGTCTGTCTGTCTCTCTCTCTCTCTCTCTCTCTCTCTCTCTCTCTCTCTCTCTCTCTCCCTCTCTCTCTCTCTCTCTCTCTCTCGTAAGGTGTCACGGCTTGGTTTGAGAACATCTCGTTCGGTTAATCTCTGTCTCTATTTTCGCCATTCTCTCTCTCTCTCTCTCTCTCTCGCTCTCTCTCTCTCTCTCTCTCTCTCTCTCTCTCTCTCTCTCTGTGTGTCTCTCTCTCTCTCTCTCTCTGTCTCTCTCTCCCCTCCATCTCTCTCTTTCTCTCTGTTTCTGTCTGTCTGTCTCCCTATCTCTCTGTCTGTCTGTCTCTATCCCTGCCTCTGTCTCTGTCAGTCTGTCTGTCTCCCCTCCCCCCCCCCCCCCCCCCCCCCCCCCCCCCCCCCCCCCCCTGCCTATCTACCTGTCTATTTCATGCGTTCAGTCTCACCCCACCGTTACAAATGTATCCCTTTCTGTCGGCGGGGTCGTCCTCTGCCCTCAAAGTGACCGGGGGGTGTTCTGCCAGGGGGGCGGTACAGGTAGGCCTTGTTGCCGTGATACTGAGCCTTGTCCACGAGGCGTGCCCACTTCACCCGTCTTGGCCAGCACTGGGCACAGAGAGAGACACGCAGGCACTGACATCAACACACACCACGCCAAACGGACACCACGCGTGCGCGCATGCACGCACACACTCACACGGGCATTCACGCCCGCACACACGTACACACACGCTCGCACGCATGTACACACGCTCACACGCATATATACACACGCACTCACACACATGCACGCACGCACACACGCGCACCCACACACACTCACACACGCACGTACGCACGCCGCACGCACACGCACGCACGCGCGCACACACACACACACACACACACACACACACACACACACACGCACACAGACACCATGCGCACGCACGTACACACATTTAAACACACACACACACATTTAAACGCGCACACACAGATACACAGACAGACAGACAGGCAGACACACACACACACACACACACACACACACACACACACACACACGTACGCATGCACACAGCTACTTAACACATGCACACATACGCTCGTGCGTTTAGAAGAAAACTGAATGATGATATCTGATATCACTCATACGGCACAACCCTATTCCCTACCATCCTGCGCACCGCCCATCTCCTCCCCCCCTCCCCTCCCTTTCCCCTCATCCCCATCCCCCACCCCACCCTCGCACATGAAAGACTGTCTATTTGTACCTCCAGACACAAGAATGAAGTGAACGTTTTCTCTCCTGTTTCAATCCGTGCACGGTAGACATCTACGAAGGCTTCCTTCCTACGCTCTTTACATTTGGCGGGAAGTTAAAACCACTCATCTTTTATATCAGCTCTCCTTTGTATTTTCTATCTGACGATTCCTGCAGTATGCCAACACTGCGTCATCAAAAGCTCTGACGTCCTACTTTAGCAAGGTAGGTCTGCATGATTTTTTTTTTCTTTTCTTTTCTTTTTTTTTTTTTTTTCTCATTCGGAGCAGACATTTTCGAGTTCTGATTCGCTCCCATTCTCTCTCTATTCTGGCGACATTCCCATTCTCTCTCAATTCTGGCGACACTCCCATCCTCTCTCTATTCTGGTGATACTCCCATTCTCTTCCTATTCTGGCGACATTCCATTCTCTTCCTATTCCGGGTGACACTCCCATTCTCTCTATTCTGGAGACACTCCCATTCTCTCTATTCTGGTGACACTCCCATTCTCTCTCTATTCTGGATGCACTCCCATTCTCTCGATACTGGAGACACTCCCATTCTCCCTCTATTCTGGCGACACTCCAATGCTCTCTATTCTGGCGACACTCCCGTTCTCTCTATTCTGGCGACACTCCCATTCTCTCGATACTGGAGACACTCCCATCTCTCTCTATTCTGGCGACAATCCAATGCTCTCTATTCTGGCGACACTCCCGTTCTCTCTATTCTGGGCGACACTCCCATTCTCTCGATACTGGAGACACTCCCATTCTCTCTCTATTCTGGCGACACTCCCAATGCTCTCTATTCTGGCGACACTCCCATTCTCTCTCTCTATTCTGGTGACAATCCTATTCTCTCTATTCTGGTGACACTCCCATTCTCTCTATTCTGGCGACACTCCCATTCTCTCTCTATTCTGGTGACACTCCCGTTCTCTCTATTCTGGTGACACGCCCATTCTCTCTATTCTGGTGACGCTCCCATTCTCACTACTCTGACGACACTCCCATTTTCTATCATCTTGTATGATGTGGGTTTTGTAAAGATCAAGAATAGGACTCCTTTGCTGGCTGTTTAATTACAGCATGGTCTGGATGATTCACGATCAATGATAAACCCCATACAGTATATACTAATTAGCTGTACTTGTAAGGATAAATTATTAACAATGATCCACCTAAGGTCTAGGTTTAGAGCAGAATTGTTTCAAATCTCTACCCCTATGCACGGTAGAAAACACATAAACAGGCTCAATCTTGATGGTTGTACTTTCCTATTCAATATATCTGCATATTAAAAAAAATGTTAATATTTCTTTTGTCGGTAGTTAAAGCAATATAGTTAAATTGCCACAAATTTTCAAAAATGTTGAAAACGCACATCGCAAATTTTACAGCCGTCACCAGTCTGTGACACCTTGATACAGGGGATGGCCAGGAAAGTGTCTCTTTACCATTAGGTCAAGTTAAAGGAATCCCATCAGAGGCATGTGGGTTTTTTCTGCCCCGACCGGCTCCTACCCAGAGTTGAGTTTGCTGCGGACTCAGTTGGGAAGACTGGGACCACACAGTCGAGTTTCATCCACTTAATGGATGCGTTTCTGAGAGTGTTGTTGCTCAAATTCCTGACCAACACTGCAGGTGCCTGTATCTCTCGGGCCTGGTTGACGCCGGGATATATTATGAAAGGAAGCGTAGAGTACAGCCCTGTCATGTAGTCTCAGACCGAAATGGAAATCCGTAGCATCATCTTAATCATCCTCATTCTCATCGATCAGCATTAAAAAAAAAAAAAAAAAATGTCCCAAGTTCTGTGCCCTTCATGCCCTGCTCTCATGGTGACCTCAGTTTCGATGTCCTCTCCACGTCTGTGGCCTTGGTTTGGTTCCGTCGGGGTCACCGGTATCGGCGGCGAGTCCATGGGGGCTGTCGTTGGACGACGTGGTGGCGCCCTCCCGGAGGGAGAGCTCACTCACGCCGGCTCCGCGACTAAGCAATTATTGTCGTCAGTAGGGGGCTTAGTAGGTGGTGTCCTGCGTATGTTAGATCAGAACAGGCGCCACTGAACACCACCGAAGTGACTCGGCAGCAGTGCAGTGTCTCCTCCGGTGGGTTGCCTCTTGACGACTGACACATTGACTCCGCCCTGTGGATTGTCGGTGCCGGGGCTGCGGCGGGCCTGACCGGGCTGTGGCTGTGGACGGGGTGTCGGAATGAGCGGTGTGGGTGCACTGCTCAAGTTTAGGCGTGGTACGGCTTGTCAATGGTGAAAAAAAGCCAATGGTGAAAGTTTCTCTTTACCATTAGGTCAAGTTTAGGGCGTGGTACGGGCTTGTTAATGGTTTAAAAAATGTCAACGGTGAAGTTACACACACACACACACACACACACACACACACACACACACACGCACTCTCTCTCTCTCTCCCCACACGCTCTCTCTCTCTCTCACACACACACACACACACACACACGACCAAAAACTACATGGTTACGTAGACTTGCTTGTTTGCATTGCAAGGTGAGGAGTGGGGAGAAGAGGAAGGAGGGGGGGGGGGGGGGGGGGCAGGAGGAGGGGAAGGGCAAGGGACGTCCAGAATCAAGTACCCACCCACCCACCCACCCACCCCACCCCATCCCCATCCCTCCCTTCCCCCTCTTCTCTCCCCAATCAGTCCCCCGTCATTTTTGTCGTCTGCACCTTCACTCACTGTTTTTGTACACGGTGTAAGAGGTCACTGTGCCGCAGACTCCTCGTAGGTTCCTGGGCAGCGGAACAACTGGCCGGAAACAGGAAGTAGCTGGGGTTTGCTTTTGAGACATGCGCATTTGTTGCCCTGGTGTCCCGAAAGAAAAAAGAAAAAGCGCTTGTTACCTCCCCGTCAAAATGAAAACATACTACCAGGTAAACTGTAAAACGTACCCAAATAATTGATAAAACACACACACACGCACGCACGCACGCACACACACACACACACACACACACACACACATCCCCAACCGGAAGAAAAATGATGGACCCGACCAGCAAACGAGCTAACCAACCGACCGATCAAATGAAGCAGATGTTAACTTTTTGTTTGTTTGTTTGTTTGTTTTTTGCGGCTGTAGGGCAAACTAGGATTAGTAAACATTGGTAAAGAAAAGAAAACAAGTATACATAGTTCCGCTGGTGCGTAGACCTGACTTTTGTTTACCGTCCACGTCTCTCTCTCTCTCTCTCTCTGTCTCTCTCTGTCTCTCTGTCTCTCTCTCTCTCTCTCTCTCTCTCTCTCTCTCTCTCTCACACACACACACACACACACACACATAGAGACTCACTCACACATATGCATACGCGGCAGTGCATACGTGTTCACAACACACACACACACACACACACACACACACACACACACACACACACACACAAGCGCGCGCACGTGCACGCGCGTGTTTTCTGTCCTTTCAGAATTCAGCTTGTTGACCGGACCGAAATGTTACTGCCAGGAACAAAGTCCCTGAACACCACATACAGCATTTCACTGCATGTTCGATCCACCTTTCAGCGCCGCTCATCATTAATTGGATTTAGGTCATTCATTTAGTTTCATTTCTTTAATTCATTCCTTCATTCATTCCTTCATTCATCCCTTCATTCTATCAATCATTCATTCCTTGCACATTCCTTCTTTTATTTATCCCATTCGCTTATTTTTCAGTCCTTCATTTATCATCCATTTTTTATACATTCATTCATTCTTTCATCCATTGTTCTTTCATTCATTCCATTCATTTACTTTCAGTCCCTCGTGTATCCATTCTTCACTTATGCAGTTTCTCCTTTGTTGTCGGTTGCATTTCCAAGTGGACGTATTTGCATGTGTCACACTCGCTCGGTATACTTATCATCCTTGATCTTTATCGCTCGCAGCGACATGCCATATGATGTATATACATAGATCACTCCAAACACGTTTCTCTCCTCATCAATTATTATACCTATCGACTGAATGAGCACAGGATTCACACACACACACACACACACACACACACACACACACACACACACACACACACACACGCACGCACGCACGCACGCACGCACGCACACACGCACGCACACACATATGCGCGCGCGCAAACACACACACACACACACACACACACACACACACACACACACACACACACACACATACACACACACACACGCGCGTGCGCACTCACAGACACGTACACACAAAGACACACCACACACACACACATGCATACACACGCACGCGCGCTCTCTCTCGCGCGCGCGCGCGCACGCACGCACACACACACACACACACACACACACACACACACACACACACACACACACACACAGAGGCACGCGTGGTCAGCATTATAAAATTAGCTTTAACAATCGACGAAGAGAACCATATGGAGGTGAAAAAGCGTAAAAAGTGCAGCAAAGTGTCAAAATGGCACTGTAAATTGATCACACTAATCATTTTAAAAAAAAAAAAAGGTGGGTGTCACGTGGGTTGTCACGTTACACCAGACCAGTTCAGCATTGTTGAATGGCAGTCTGTTTTCAGGGCCGCCCGACTGTTTTGTTTGTTTTGTTTGCGTGAATGTGTGTTTGTTTGTTTGTGTGTGTGTTTGTTAGTTTGTTTTAAACAGGAATTCGTTCGTTCCTTTCATAATACACGCTGTAAGTTGCTCCTTTATTAATCTGCTCTTTGTCCTTTCCTGTATTTTTGTCGCTGTTGTTGTTGTCGTTTTTCGTTTTTGTTGTTGTTGTTGTTGCTGTTGTTGTTGTTGTTGTTGCTGCTGCTGCTGCTTGTTGTTGTTGCTGCTGCTGCTGCTGTTGTTGTTTTTGAAAGTTTTGGTCAAGTTATTTCGTTTGTTTGACACTTTTTTACAAGGATTTAAACATTCCCTTTTTTGTTGCCTGAAATATATGAGATATCTTCCAGTATATTCATTCATTCACCTGTCGTCCACTCATCCATGTATCCATCCATCTACCTTCTTTCCCCTTCGTCTGTCTGTCTGTCTGTCTGTCCCTCACTTCTGTCATCTTGTTCTGCCTCTGTCTTCCTCTGTTTGCCAGTCTGTATCGTCCTCTCCTCCCCCACCCCACACAAGCCACCACCTCCTTTCCTCTCCATCTCAGTCTCTCGTCCTGTCTTTATTTCTCTCTCTCCTCTCTCTCTTCTCTCCTTCTTCTTCTTCTCTTTCTCCTGCCCCCCCCTGCTCTCTTCCTCTTTTCTTCTGCTTCTTGTTCTTGTTCTCGCTCTTCTTCTTCTTTTTTTTTTTTTTTTTTTTTTTTTTTTTCTCTTCTTTTAATCATTCATCATCATCATCATCATCGTCATCATCATCATCATCTTCTTGTTCTTGTTCTTGTTCTTGTTTCTTCTTCATCATCTTCTTTTTCATCATCATCCTCTTGTTCTTCCCTTATCTTTGGCTTTTGTCTCTGTTCTCTCTGTCTGCGTCTGTCTGCCTGCCTGTCTGCCTGTCTGTCTGTCTGTCTGTCTGTCTGTCTGTGTCTCTGTCTGTCGTTCTCTGTTTGTCTGTCTGTCTGTCTCTGTCTATCTCTCTGTCTCCCTCCCTCTTCTGTTTCAACCCACTGACCTTCAGAAGAACAAAGGACACCTGGCGGCAGTGCAGCGAGCACAGGAAGGCGTTGTTGCCAGGCAACCTGACGGCACTGTCTGGCATCGTGTCGGGTGAGGTCAGTCCCATCAGCTGGTAGAGGTACCGCCCATCTGACACACGGGACAAACGCCGCAGAAAATTTGTAGTTATATCCATTATGGGTCACGGATAATGCCCAGTGTTTTATTTTTACCAGAATAGCCGTTACTAACGTCCCCTTCCCATCCGCCCCCTCCTTTCCTCCGTCTCATCCTCGCCTTCTTTGCTCCTTCATTCAAAGGGAATGCATTCTCCGCGTTGGAAAAGAAAACCTGTCCACAGGTCCAACATTTTTCTTGGTGTTGTTCGGGGTTTTGGATAGAAATCAGTAATGTATGTGTATTCTTTTTTGCTTTCTGACACTGCGTACTTTTGTGGTGGTGGTTGTCAAAAGCTGGTCGAATCATTACAAACACAACATCAACACAATATACACCACAACAAACCAGCGACAAAGCAACCAAACCAAACAAGCACAAATCATTTTAACCCTTGCCCATTATCGCGATCAGAAAAGGGGGGGAAAGAGGGGAGGTAGGTGGTGACGGAAACCAAACCTCTTGATACAACGCGTGATTCACACCCTCTTAGCCCCGGAAACCCTTCGAACGCGAGTTGTGGCCCCCTACTTTCAATGTCCTCAAAAGGGTCATAGAACGAGTAGAGCGAGAGCCTGGCCTGCCTCGTCATCGTGGAGGCTGGAGTGGTCTGAATCATCATGGGACACAACTCACCTGCTCCCCCCCCCCCCCCCCGCCCCCCCCCCCCCCCTTTTTTTTTTTTTCCTTTCTTTTTCTGTTCTTTTCTTCGGTTTTCTTTTCTTTTTGTTTTCTTTGAACAAATTCAAAACGTCTTTATAAGGCTCTGTCGAAAAACGTAGACAAACGAATCACAAGGCAAAAACATTCCGGTTTGTCTTGTGTTTCGCTTGTCTAGGTTTTTCAGCAAAGCCTTGTAAGACTAAAAAAAAAAAAAAAAATGTTTGGATTACCGCCTGCAGCTCCCTCCCTTTGCAGCTAGATCTTGTTTTGTTTTCGCTTCGTTTCGTTTCGTTTCGTTTCGTTTCGTTTTTTTGTTTCGTTTCGTTTTGCTTTGTTTTTCGTTTCGTTTTGCTTTTTTGTTTTGTTTCAGCCTGCTGACGGTTCCTCTTAACGCTGATTAAAGGCGCAGTTGAAAACGACACTGTCTTCTTCCTGTTCGCGCTCTGCCCCAAGCTTTGCTGTCTCCTGTTCTATCCGCCATTTTGTTCGTTTCCTGGAAACAAGCCATGAGAGGGCTTCTACTGCAGTGCTGCAGATGATTGAGATTGAAGGCCCCTCGCAAACTGTTGTGTGTGTGTGTGTGTGGGTGTGTGTGTGTTGTGTGTTTAATTGTAGTCAATGATGCATGGATACCATAACAAGTGAACATCAACAAATGCACATTGAAATTTACCCCCCCCTACCCCCCCCCCCCCCCCCCCCCGCCCCGCCACCCCCCCCTCCCCGCGTCTGAATCAAACCAGAAACCATTGAAGTGATAACGAAAACAATTGTACATAGTATGATAAGTCGTTTCAAAACAATCAGACATTTTCCCTTGATTTACGGAATGAGTCATTTTCCAGTTGTAGATTCCGCAAACTTTGCACTGTGTGAACGTTTATCGCTCGCGCATTTCCATGTGAGTCACGTAATAGCTCGCGCATCTGAGTCTGATCTTCTTTCGCGTCAAATGATTTTGTGTTTAATCTGAGTCCTAGGTGTTTTTTTTTCAGTGGACAAATAACGACCCGAAGGCGAGTGATTCCTTCATGAGATTTCCAGATCCGACGAGGTTTCTAAATCGATCTTTAAGTACGGGCAAGATTGTGTATGAAGTTTACGAATTACAATTGATAAAAAAAAAGTTCAAGAGACAACGGATAAGCTCCCTTGTCCCAGTTTAAGGGGGGCTATCCTCCTATCCAGAACAACCAATGATGATAATGAGGACATTTCTATAACAGCGCCCATCCTAATCACGTAGCTACAGGACGCTTTACAAGTTTTAACAAATCGACATCTAACACACACACACACACACACACACACACACACACACACACACTTCTATACAGTTAGAAAGGCAGACAGCATTGAGACAAGAGACGGGGTTGGACAGACAGACAGACAGACTGACTCACTGGTCCAAACCCACGGGGTGTGGTCTCCACCGCCCCCACCCACACCCCTCCCCCCCGGCCCCCTCCAGCCAGGACAGTTCTCAGCTCAGCCCAGGTGTTTCCGGCCCCGGTACTTGTACGGCCTGCTGTCCTTCGTCACATCCGGCTTGCAGCGCCCCTCTCGCCCGTCATAGGGGTGGCGGGGATCCGTGACGTAGAGCTCAAATCGTCATAGTTTTTTGGGTACTCCGCTTCTCTCTCCCTCCAGTGGGTCATTGCTGCACACACACACGCACACACAAACATACATGTACGCACGCGGGCGCGCGCCGCGCGTGTATGCACTGCACACAACACACGCACACGCACGCACCAACACGTGCGCGCATGTATGCCGTATGCACGCACGCACGCACGCACACAACACACACACACACACACACCACCACAGAGTGGAAAATGAACAAGTAACTTAAGGAATGAGCCAATCTTTTGCAGCCCTATGTCTTCTTGCCTGTTAGCAATTACCTTAAATGTATGTGCACATTCAAAAAAATGACTACTTGACATACGCATCCGCATTTTTCATCTTTCTGATGAAAAAAAGAAAACCAACACCAGGACTATTACATTGAAAATTGATTGAAGGCGATAGTCCATTGTATCGTCATCGTTATAGCCATACTAATAGTCTCGACCCACAAAACTCTCTGTCTGTCAGTCTGTCTGTCTGTCATTCTGTCTGTCTTTCTGTACCTCCCCTCCCCCCCACACACACACATACACACACGCACACACACACACACACACACCACGCACGCACGCACACACACACGGCACGCATGCCCACGCACGCAGGCACACACACACCACACACACACACACACACACACACACACTGTCTCCCTGTCTCTCGTCCCTTTACTGTCTCCCTTTACTCCTGTCCCCTTCCTTTCACTCCTTATCCTTTCACTTTCTGTGTCTGCCTGTCTGTCTATCTGTCCGTCTGTCCCTCATTTCTATCTCCATCATCCCATCCTCCCTCTGTCTCCCTTCCTCACCCCCCCCCCCCCCCCCCTTCACTCCCTCTTTGCCCTCTCTCTTTCGCACCGTTCTCTCTCCCTCTAGCCCTTAACTTCAAGAGACAGACACAACAAGAAACAAAACGAGGAGCTGACTGCGGGTTGATCCACAGTGTGTTTCCACCAGTCCGCTATGTGTTCTACAGGGGTCGGGGTAGTCCTGGTATTTCTCTGTCATTTCCTTCCCTCTATGTCAGTATCAGACAGAAATAGACTGGAGGAAACCACACACACACACACACACACACACACCACACACACACACACACACACCACACACACATACGTGCGCACGTACACACGCACGTACAAATGCCAACAGAAGCACGTGCGTGCATGCAGTCTTGTGCTTGTGAACAGACGCATTAGTACACAGGCTCACACGTGTTCACATTAATTCAAAATTGTGTCCTGTGTGTGTGTGTGTGTGTGTGTGTGGTGTGTTGTGTGTGTGTATGTATGTGTGTGTGTGTGTGTGTGTGTGTGTGTGTGTGTGTGTGTGTGTATGTGTGTGGTGTGTGTGTGTGTTGTGTGCGTGCGTGCTTGCTTGCGTGCGGCGCGCGCGCGCGCGCGTGTGTGTGTGTGTATGTGTGTGGTGTGCGCACGCGCGCACGCACGCACACGAGCGCGTGCGTGTTCAACATGTGTTCACATTAATGCAAATGGTGTCCTCTCTGTGTGTCTATCTCTGTGTGTGTGTGTGTGTGTGTGTGTGTGCGCGCGCGCGCGCACGCGCGTGAGTATGTGTGTGTGTTGTGTGTGTGTGTGTGTGTGTGTGTGCGCGCGCGCGCGCGCGCGCGTCGCGTGCATGCCTCTGTGTGTGTGTATGTATGTATGTATGTGTGTGTGTGTGTGTGTGTGTGTGTGTGTGTGTGTGTGTGTGCATCCCTGTGTGTGTGTGTGTGTGTGTGTGTGTGTGTGTGTGTGTGTGTGTGTGTGTATGTATGTGTGTGTGTGTGTGTGTGTGTGTGTGTGTGTGTGTGTGTGTGTTGTGTGTGTGTGTGTGAAAAGAGGAAGAGAGAGCAGACGAACGGAATATCAACTGATGGACAGACAGACAGACAGACAGACAGGCACCCTGACGACAGATGAACGTCATCACACTAGCTACACACCACTGATGACATGCAAAACTGACAAACAGACGGACGGACGCACAGACAGACAGTCTTACCGGCGGAGCTCATTCCACCACACAGCTACAGCAATGAACACGATTGTAGTCCAGCCTCCTTCCATCTCTCTGCACTCTCCCAATGTCAACCTGAGAGAGAGAGAGAGAGAGAGAGAGATAGGAGAGAGAGAGAGAGAGAGAAGAAAGTAAACCTCTCTCTGTCACACACACAACACACACACACACACACACACACACACACACCCACACCACACACACTCGCACATGCTCTCGCAAACTCTTTCCCTCTCTCTCTTTCCATCTCTCTCTCTCTCTCTCCACAGTTCTAAAAACGGTCCGATTATACAGCCTGAAGGTTGGACACACGGTTCATCTGACCAGCGGAAACAAACACAGCTAATTCACTACAGCGCTGATGGAAAGGGTAGGGTTATGTTCATATTGTGCTGATGGAAAGGGTAGGGTTAATGTTCATATGACCAGCGGAAACAAACACAGCTAATTCACGATAGTGCTGATGGAAAAGGGTAGGGTTAATGTTCATATTGTGCTGATGGAAAGGGTAGGGTTAATGTTCATATGACCAGCGGAAACAAACACAGCTAATTCACGATAGTGCTGATGGAAAGGGTATAGGGTTAATGTTCATATTGTGCTGATGGAAAGGGTAGGGGTTAATGTTCATATGACCAGTGGACACAAACACAGCTAATTCACTATAGCGCTGATGGAAGGGGTAGGGTTAATGTTCATATTGTGCTGATGGAAACGGTAGGGTTAATGTTCATATGACCAGTGGAAACAAACACAGCTAATTCACTATAGCGCTGATGGAAGGGGTAGGGTTCGTGTTCATTTTGTGCTGATGGAAGGGGTAGGGTTATGTTCCTATGACCAGTGGACACAAACACAGCCAATTCACTATAGTGCTGAGGGAAGGGGAAGGGTTAATGACCAGTGGAAACAAACACAGCTAAATCACTATAGTGCTGAAGGAAGGGGTAGGGGGGTTAATGGGGAAAGAACGGAACATTGCGCTTAGGAAATGGTTAGACTTCACACCGAACATGGCGCTCAGCGGAAGGATATGGACAAAGTTCAAGGAGTATTAAGCTGTCGGAATGGAATAGGTTAGTCCAGCGCTAAAAGAAGGGACACATTGAACTTCACAGATCGCTATCTGAACAGAAAACTCCTGATCAGGATAATGTGGCACACATTCTGAGTTCAGCGACTGCAATCACTGAGTGAATTGATCGTTTGGTGGATTGATCAATATTGACAAAAACCAAACGACTAAGCAATGACAGAATAATTTACACAAGACAGCGTATCCATCCATTCATGAACACAAAAGAATCCATCAAAAATAAATGATTGAAAAAAAAGGGGGGGAAAAAAACCCACCCACAAACAAACAACAAAACGAAAGTATTGCCCATAGTTTTTAATAAGATGATGCCTTTGGTTGAACACGCTCCCTAGTCCCTGTGTCCAGCCCTTTCATTCACGATGACACAACATTTCTCAACAGCTATCTTTCGCCGAATATGAGAATAAATAATTGCTCGTTCTTCGTTTTCATTGTTCTCAATGTGGTTTGTTTTGCCTCAAGAAAACCTAAGAGGTCGAAACGCGTCGTGCTTTGTCTTGTTTGT
>JADBJO010006335.1:116793-121793 GCA_016801955.1 Conus betulinus | reverse complement strand
CAGTCCTGCGTTTCATTCATAAGTTACAGTCCTACGTTTCATTCTTAAGTTTACAGTCCTGCGTTTCATTCTTAAGTTACAGTCCTGCGTTTCATTCTTAAGTTACAGTCCTACGTTTCATTCTTAAGTTACAGTCCTGCGTTTCATTCATAAGTTACAGTCCTACGTTTCATTCTTAAGTTACAGTCCTACGTTTCATTCTTAAGTTACAGTCCTACGTTTCATTCTTAAGTTTACAGTCCTACGTTTCATTCTTAAGTTACAGTCCTGCGTTTCATTCATAAGTTACAGTCCTACGTTTCATTCTTAGTTACAGTCCTACGTTTCATTCATAAGTTACAGTCCTACGTTTCATTCTTAAGTTACAGTCCTACGTTTCATTCTTAAGTTACAGTCCTACGTTTCATTCTTAAGTTATAGTCCCTACGTTTTATTCCTAAGTTACAGTCCTGTGTTTCTTTCTTAAGTTACAGTCCTGTGTTTCATTCTTAAGTTACAGTCCTGCGTTTCATTCCCAAGTTACTGTCCTACGTTTCATTCCCAAGTTACTGTCCTACGTTTCATTCCCAAGTTACTGTCCTACGTTTCATTCCCAAGTTACTGTCCTACGTTTCATTCCCAAGTTACAGTACTACGTTCCGTTCCTAAGTTACAGTTCTACGTTTTGCTTCTAAGTTACAGTTCTACGTTTTGTTTCTAAGTTACAGTTCTACGTTTTGTTCCTAAGTTACAGTGCTACGTTTAGTTCGTAGGTCACTGTCCTAGTTCCTTTGCTACACAGTCTTGCCATTACAACCTCCGCAGCAGTGTCACTCTGTCATGTTCTCGAGTCCATTTCCTCTTTCCAGCTTCAAATGAGTTCCAAAGCACATGAGTGTTTCCACTTCATGACACACGAAATTTGATTGTCCGTTTTTTTCCCTTTCAAGTCAAGTGGATTGATCTCTTGACACAGAAACTTCATTGTCATTACATGGAAGCGTCATTGTTATCGAGACATAGGTCTTCGAAATTTACTACAAAACGGAACCGAAAGGTTATATTTTGTTTACTACTATCAAAGGAGAATTCACACTGGAAAAAGTTGTTTAAAGGCCTACATCTGAACGTGAGTCAAATGACGTAGGTAAAATAAATATGATGTGAACAATCATATGAAATACTTAACTCCATGAAAACGCTGGGGAATACACCGAAAAATTTCGTTACAATATGAAAGAAAACTGTAGAGCTGAAAATCAAAGTATGTGTGTGTGTGTGTGTGTGTGTGTGTGTGTGTGTGTGTGTGTGTGTGTGAGAGAGAGAGAGAGAGAGAGAGAGAGAGAGAGAGAGAGAGAGAGAGAGAGAATTTTTTTTGATCTTTATCACTGAACGATCGTTTCCAGAGGAAGAGACAAAGAAGAGCAAAATGACACTTTTTGAACATTTCCCTTGTTATGAAAGCGAAATGGGAAAGGGCGAAATGTGTGTGAGTGTGTGTGTGTGTGTGTGTGTGTGTGTGCGTGTGTGTGTGTGTGTGTGTGTATGTGTGCGTGTGTGTGTGCGTGCGTGCGTGCACGTGCGAGCGTGCCTGCGTGTGTGTGTGTGTGTGTGTGTGTGTGTGTGTGTGTGTGTGTGTGTGTGTGTGTGTGTGAGAGAGAGAGAGAGAGAGAGAGAGAGAGAGAGAGAGAGAGAGAGTGAGAGAGAGACAGAGAGATCAGGACAATAAATAATACAGGGATCTCCACACATTAATTAAGTCAGATATTCAATAAAACATGTAGCCAACATTATGTGCATACTCAGACAAATACGTATATGCATAGTCAGTGTGTGTGTGTGTGTGTGTGTGTGTGTGTGTGTGTGTGTGTGTGCGTGCACGCGTGCGCGCAAGGGAATACAGAATTAAATTTAAAATAAGAAAGATTTTTTTTTTTCACCCACACAAAAAAGACACATTACAACACACACACACACACACACACACACACACACACACACACACACGCTTGCGTGCGCGCGCACGCGCATACACGCACACAAATAGTTACGTACGTACACAAATACGGACGCACGCACACACAGGGCACGCGGGCGCACACTCACGCACACACGCATGCACACATGCACGCACTCACGCTCACACACATATACACACACGTGATATGAAATCTTTCTCTGTCAATCCCCCCTCCCCCCCCCCCCCCCCCCCCCCCCCCACTGATTACATCAGTCTCAGTATTTATTCATGCATTGAATTTCACTTCACACCTGATGAAAAGTCATATTCAAGTAATTCCAGTAAAACATGCAGGATCAGTATCAGGATTTTAGGACAACTAGGCCTCACGATATATTTTAACAATGTATTAGGATGGGTCTGAGGAACATAGCGTGAATCAAATTGCAACTTTTAGTCGTTTTAGGGCTTGTCGTCTGGTTTTAGATGAAACACACATTTTAAAGAAGGCCGCGCAGCTTCAGAGTGCTTGTCTGCGGAGCCGATGGAGTTGTATGTACGAAACATTCGTGGGGTCGGATTTTTTTGACTCGTAAACAATCTCTGTCAAATCAAGCAAGTACGTACTTGATTCAGTTCAGGGGAGGATTAAAGGCGACAGAGGGTGAGGGCTGCACACCGCTTTCCACCCAAGAGATGGTGACCATCTAACTACCGTCCCTACGACCAGTAAGCTGTGTAAGCTTCAGCCCTCTTTTTACCACATAGCTTGAAGCAGTGACATTTTCAAACACTCAGACACAATCGTACTGCACGCCTGTTTCGTAACGGAATGCCTGTTTCGCAACTTCTGTGTTGGCATTGACCTAGGCCGTGAACATCTTTCTTCTGAGACCCTTTTCCGCACGTGAAATACGTATATGTGAGTTTGTCGTATCACGTGGTCATCCGGCAGCCAATCAGTGCGCGCTTTTCTCTCTGTCTCCCTCTGTCTCTCTAAGCCTATCGTCAGCCCCATGATGATCGCAGAGCGTGTTTTGTGCGCCGTGTTGTCATGCGTGGAGAGCAACACGAAGCGGGTGAGTTGGTTAAACAGGTGAATTGGTCTCTGTTTCGTGTTCTTTATGCTGTCCCACGCTCCTCCATGCCTTCAACCTCCCCAGTATCCTCAACCCACCCGCCTCCCCTTTCTTCCCACACGGGCTCATTAAGGCCCGTTCAGATTTGTCGATGGGTGGGTAAGGGGATGATATTTTGGTCGGGTCTGGAGACAGGAGACTGGGAATCTGTCAGCCCATCTCGACTGCGCATCTGCAGAGTGGAGGGAGGGGCTGTTTAAGGGGCTACGCCGTCGTAAATTTTGGAAACTGGCACCGATTGTGAAGTACCTTGGCCAGTATCGGCCCATCTGGCAACTTGAAATCTGTTACGTTCTACAAAAGGAATACATATGTTCATACATACATACATACATATTTGCATGCATACACACATTCATAGAGACAGACAGAGAGGCACACACGACACACACACACACGCACACACACACACACACACACACACACACACACACACACACATAGCACATGTAAACAGACAGCACATGTAAACAGACAGACAGACAGACACACACACACACACACACACACAAACACACACACACACACACACACACAGACATGCGACACACAATGATTTGAGTGGCACACACACAAAACACACACACACACCATAGATGCGATTGTAAAATGATTTGAGTGGCATAGGGCAAAGGGCAAAAGGGGAGACCATAGACGGGTCGTGGTATTGTTACACATTATCTTTTCTTTCCTTGCAAACAAATAGTACATGTTTATTCCCAGTGTGTATCAAATCAAAGGTTTACAAAAACAAACAAAATCGTAACATCTCCATAGTCCTGGCACACAGGAGTAATACGGTGAATAAAAAAAGGAAAAAAAAACCAAACAGAATAGGTAAGACTGACTCGACCATCGACTAAATCAAATGACGATATTGTATCTTACTGATCTCCTACATATGCGATGAGTGATATTACTCATCCATATACGTCTCACAATGTATTATCTTAAATTTGACTATCCTTCATCTCTCTAATTTTCAAGCTTCCCCGATGAATTTCGAAACTGCTTTAATTACAAGTTCCGCATCTGATGATAACACGACAGAGACATCTTGTCTGTTAGCTATATCTAACTGGAAAAGGATTGTAAATGATGGTGGAGACCACCTTTATGGAGAATCAGACTACATCTTTGTGGGTGTGTGTGAGAACAATGGAGAGAGAAAGAGAGAGAGAGAGAAGAGAGAGAGAGAGAGAGAGAGAGAGAGAGAGAGAGAGAGAGTTTGTGTGTGTTTGTTGTGTGTGTGTGTGTGTGTGTGTGTGGGGGGGGGGGGGTGTTTGGGTGTGTGTGTTCTTGCCCTCAGCTTCAAACATTGTAGGCTGATTCTTATCAATCGTTCTGCTGAAAACCAAACGAAACCAAATACAACAGCGGCCGTGCTTTTTGCATCATGGAACACATTCAAAACAGTTCTCTACCCAACACACACGTGCGCCTGTGCGTCGTTCTGCAGAACATAGAAAACCATGCCGAAGAAACAAATCATGACAGCAGAGATCTCCCAGCGATATCATTCTTAAGTCATGCTAGACGACAAAAAAAAAGTCAGAGAAGTTAGCAGGAGCTTTACAAAACGAAAAAGAGCAAGCATGTGGATATCTGCAAAATTATCAAATAATATCACCTATGTTACATTTTATCCTGCCATTTTTGGCTCTTTGTTCACATTGTTCACTCACACACTTGTGAACCATGCTTTTGCTCATAACCGGGAAGAAACAAACACATTCCAACTGCAGATGAACAGTATGTACTGGAGATTTCCCTCGTAGGTGTCATAAATCTGGAAACTAAACAATGTTTTTAAGAAAGCGTTTCAACTGGTCTAACATTATTGAGAAAGTAAAAATTCTGCGTGTACACATTGCCATCTACCTTAAAGTGTGTGTGTGTGTGTGTGTGTGTGTGTGTGTGTG
>JADBJO010006335.1:76793-84293 GCA_016801955.1 Conus betulinus | reverse complement strand
TATCTATCAATCCATCTTTGCCTGTATGTGTGTCTGCCTCTGTATCTCTCTACTTCTGTCTGTCTGTCTGTCTGTCTCTCTCTCTCTCTCTCTCTCTCTTTGTCTCTACTTTTGCTGTCTTCCCTAGGCCCGTTGGGAGTCTGTTATTTCTGTGTCAAGGCTTGGGTTTCTGCAAAAGTTTCACCAGACATTCTGCAATGTTGTCAGTCATCATTTATCCTTTTTTCTTATTTGGAAGGGGGGGGGGGGGGGGGGGGGGGGGGGTGGGGGGGGGGGGGGGGGTAAGGGGCTCCTGCTATCTGTCTTGATCCTGCAATAGTTCCTTGGGGGATTGTTTTTAGCAAGGCTGATGGATCTTGTTACACGGCAATACTGACCTAGTTCTTTTCTGACTGATTTCAGTAGAACTTGGTATAGCCCTAGGTGCTGCTGCCAGATTGCACACGGGCCTCCTTCATAGTTAATATGATTATTGTGTGTGACCAGTAGGTCTAATGTTTGGTATCTCGTGGTAACTCCTCATTTTCATCGTTTGGATTTTTCTTTCCAGATCCGCTGCGGAGTTCCATGTCTTGCATGTATACAGGAAGATGGAATTGACCAGTGCACGCAGGCCCTCATCTTGTGTTTCATGGAGATGTTCCTGTCCCTCCATACAGGTTTTCCTGTAGAAACTACTGATATTGTCTTCCCTGACCTTCTGGCTTAGATCCCTCATGTCTGTCTGTCTGTGTCTGTCTGTTTCTGTTTCTCCACTGTGTTCATAGATAGAGAGGTAATGTAAGGTAATGTTGCTTATAGCCCAGCCGACCGCAAAGGGCCATATCAGGGCTGTCGTCACGTTAAAATCAACTCACAAGTTATTCATTTACACAACTCTTTAAAACACATCTTCTAAAAACCCACCCGAAATTTTGTTGAAAATCTTTCCACTATAAAATCTCAGATCCGATGAAAAATGTTAATCTTTTTTCAAGAATTCAATGATCAGGTGGGACATCTCTGAACAAGGTTTTCATGGAGTCTGCTGTAAAAGTTTTGTGTCTCACATCATGTCAGTCCCAACACTCTAAAAGAACATGTTTCATTGTAAGTGGCACATGACATGGAATGCACCACGGAGCTTCTTCACTCTTTAAAGGGTATGAATGGGTAAAATACGAATGGCCCGTGTGCAGCCGGCACAGAACTGTTTCTCTTTGCGACCACCAGTAGCGGATGAGAGGAACACTTTTAGATTTGGACGGATCTGTGTATTCCAGTCCTCCTGCCAGAGGTCTCTGACATAATCATTAACTTTTGGTTTTTGATCTGTGTAAGGGATAGATATGTTGGATAGTTTCCCTGTTGTGGCATTCTTGGCCAAACGATCAGCCATTTCATTCCCTCCGATGCCAACGTGACCGGGAACCCAAGCCAGAACAATGTCGTGACTTTCCGCTTTCGACATGGTAAAAAGTTAAAAATGTGTAGAAGTTCGTGATGCTGGAGGTTACGGCCAGCTATCGCCTCCAAAGCTGACAGCGAATCAGACACAATCAGAAAAGTCCTTCTCTGTAGATTGAGAAATTTTCTTCAATGCCAGAACCAGGGCTGTAAGTTCATCAGAATAAACGGAAGCATCCGATGGAATATGCTCTTATGATATATTTGAGAAGGAGCACCAGGGCAATAGGCTGCACAGGCCACTCCATCTTCAGACTTGGAACCGTCAGTAAAAATTTTCCGATAGGATGGGAATTTTGAACAGAGATCGGCAAACAATGCCTTGTATGCCAGAGAGCTGGTGGATTCTTTGCGAAAAGCTGCAAGGTCAAAACGAATTTCTGGTGTGGAAAAGGTCCACGGAGGCTGATCTGGAAACTTTGAAAAGTCAGACAAACTCCTAGATCAAATCCTGCATTCTGCGCATGAAGCTGCATACGAAGACCAAACGGAGGAACACTGGGATGGATTTTTTCGAATTAACTTTGAAACTGAGTGTCAAAAAACACAGTCATAGGCAGGATTTTCCGGTTCAGAGAACAGTCTGAGTTAGTAGTTCAAGGATAGTTTCAGCCTGCGGTTGGATAGTGAGGGTGTGAGAGATATAATTACATGGGTAGATAAATAGATAAATAGATAGATAGGTAGGTAGGTATGTAGATAGATAGGTAGATAGATAGATAGATAAATAGTTCACTAGGTGCCGCCAGCTGTCTGTTGTATGGCAATACTGGAGTCTTTGCAAACTGGAGCAGGATTATGGCTCTCAATCACAATACAGTTTGACAATTAACCCTGCTGTATGCTATAAGCAACATTATTTTACCTTACCACTATTGGGCATATAAGGCAAATAGGTCTGTCTGCCACATTTAGTCTGGGCAGGGTTGTACACCCTAACCGTGTCTATGACAGCCTATCCTTAAACGTCACGTATATTGTCATATACCTGAGTTAAAAAAAGGAAAAGGAGAACACAAACTCACTGTAAATGACAACGGAATTACAAGAGATAAAAGGGATGGAAGGGAAAAGCGATGAAGACGGAGGTGGGAAAAGATGAAATAAAGGGGAAAGAATGGGACAGGGAGAAAAAACTTAATTGAAATCACACCCCAAACCAAACCGTGAAAGCGAAACTAAAAGAAATCAAACTAAATCAGTACAAGAAGAAGAAGAAGAAAAGAAGAAGAAGAAGGAGGAGGCGGGAGGAGGGAGGAGGGCGGAGGAGGAGGAGGAGGAGGAGAGGAGGAGGAGGAGGGGAGGAGGAGGAGAGAAGAAGAAGAAGAAGAAGAAGAAGAGAAGAAGAAGAAGAAGAAGAAAGACAAAAGAAGAAAAAACCTCTAAGGGAGAAAGGAGTGGGATGGCAATGCAGGAGGAGGGTGTGAGGGCGAAGGGGATTGAGTTGAGACTCCATTGTGGAAATGTTTGTACTCGAAGCACTTACAATAAACCAGCAGTAAATGATGCTTTATTGTTCAAACTTCTCTTGAAGACCGAGACTAATCTAACAATCTCTCAATAAATGATGCTTTATGGAAAGAAGTGACGTGGATGTAGGTGAGTCAGTTCAGTCACTGACAACTGTTGCACTAGTCCCCGTCACGTCGTGAGGCACTTCAGTCATTGACAATCGACTGTTGCACTAGTCCCCGTCACGTCGTGAGGCACTTCAGTCATTGACAATCGACTGTTGCACTAGTCCCCGTCACGTCGTGAGGCACTTCAGTCATTGACAATCGACTGTTGCACTAGCCCCGTCACGTCGTGAGTCACGTCAGTCATTGACAATCGACTGTTGCACTAGTCCCCGTCACGTCGTGAGGCAGTTCAGTCACTGACAATCAACTGTTGCACTAGTCCCCGTCACGTCGTGAGGCAGTTCAGTCACTGACAATCGACTGTTGCACTAGTCCCCGTCACGTCAGCAAAATACTTCTGCCACATTCGGTCAGGGTAGAGTCAAATTTCCTGCCTTTGAAGAAAAAAAGGCAGCAAGTCTAGAACGTCACTAACATCATAATGTATGTCTGAGAGAATAAGGAGACAACAACTCGTTGTAGATGAGAACGATAGTGAAACGCAAGGAGGATGGGAAAGGGACAGCTATGACGGCAGAGACAGAACGGAGGTGTGAACGAAACAAGGAAACGAAAAAAGAGGAGGAATCGTGGATAAATTCAAATGATGAAAACAAAACAAATTCAAATTACCTAAGAAGAAGAAGAAGAAGAAGAAGAAGAAGGGGGAAAAGAAGACGATGATGAAGAAGAAGACTGAACGTTAGAAAAATTGAGAAATTGAACGTCAGTAACATCATTACAAACGTTTAAGCTGACTCCATGTCTGAGAGATAAGGAGACAACAACTCGTTGTAGATGAGAACAGTATGAAAGACGCAAGGAGGATGGGAAAGGGACACTTGACGGCAGACAGAACAGCCCTTGTGAACGAAAGCAAGGAAACGAAAAAAAAAGAGGAGGAATCGTGGATAAATTCAAATGATGAAAAACAAAACAAATTCAAATTACCTAAGAAGAAGAAGAAGAAGAAGAAGAAGGGGAAAAGAAGACGATGATGAAGAAGAAGACTGAAACGTTAGAAAAATTGAGAAAGTAAGGTTTACAAACGTTTACTCATTCTCTTTCAGTATTAAGAGACAAGTAAACGACTTGGTCCTGATCTCTACAGCCCTTGTAGATTAAGCTGTTTCCATTCCAAAAGTATGTTCTGGCTTATGGATATCTTTCCTGCCAGAGATGGAGACGAAAAGGGGACAAGCAATTCCTTCTGCAAAGGGTGGATCAGGAAAGGAAGCGTGATGGAATGGGGTCAGTTCGTTCGATCAATGTTGACATATAAATGTTGGACCGGTTTCTGTCACTTCGCCGAGATTTGTCTGTCAGATTCCATGCTGATGGAGTCTAACGTCCTGACCGTGTCTAATGTCACACGTTTTTCAATGTCACAGACAACACTGATCTGGCTGGCGACTAATACAGGGACTGTAACTCACAACGGGAGCGTGAACATTGCGGACAGAATGAAGACCAGAACCAGCCGCAGTGGCGAAGTGGTTAGCGTCGCGGACTCCCGGCTGCGAGGTCGTGGGTTCGAATCCCATCAGAGTCATGTGGTTTTTCTGCCCCGACCGGCTCCTACCCAGAGTTGAGTTTGCTGCGGACTCAGTTGGAAGACTGGGACCACACAGTCGAGTTTCATCCACTTAATGGATGCGTTTCTGAGAGTGTTGCTCAAATTCCTGACCAACACTGCAGGTGCCTGTATCTCTCGGGCCTGGTTGACGCCGGGATATATTATGAAAGGAAGCGTAGAGTACAGCCTGTGTCACGTAGTCTCAGACCGAAATGGAAATCCGTAGCATCATCTCAATCATCCTCATTCTCATCGATCAGCATTAAAAAAAAATGTCTGAAATTCTGTGGCCCTTCATGCCCTGCTCTCATGGTGACCTCAATTTCGATGTCCTCTCCACGTCTGTGGCCTTGGTTTGGTTCCGTCGGGGTCACCGGTATCGGCGAGTCAATGGGGGCTGTCGTGGACGGACAGTGGTGGCGCCCTCCGGAGGGAGAGCCCACTCACGCCGGCTCCGCGACTAAGCAATTATTGTCGTCAGTAGGGGGCTTAGTAGGTGGTGTCCTGCGTATGTTAGATCAGAACAGGCGCCACTGAACACCACCGAAGTGACTCGGTAGCAGTGCAGTGTCTTCTCCGGTGGGTTGCCTCTTACTTGACACTGACTGCTCCCTGTGGATTGTCGGTGCCGGGGCTGCGGCGGGGCCTACCGGGCTGTGGCTGTGACGGGGGGTGTCGGAATGAGCGGCGTGTGTGCACTGCCTCTGAGGTGGCGCAGAGGTTGGGACAGGGAAAAAAAAAAAAAAAAAAAAAAAATGAAGACCAAGCAGAAAAACGTTACTGTTTATGTTGCCATGGAAAAAAAGAGCAGTACTCGAATCGGAAATATATTCTTCGTAAACCGTAGACTTTTTAGTATAATGTTGATTTTGTTTGCATCGCAGACTGAGCGAGTAGAGAGTGAAGAGAATGCAGAGAAACTAAATCAAAGGCTTGATTGCTAAATCCCTATTCTCTGTCATATCTATTTCTCTATCATCTGTGTACTTCAATACTTTGTGCTGAGTTACGTGATTCACAAACTTCTTTGCGATTAGTGCATATACTTTGGGCACTTTACTTTTGGACGGAACTCTAGACAATGGACGAAAGGAAACATTCAGAGAGAGAAAGATTGAATAGGAAACAAAGATATGGATAGTGTAAAAGAGGACTGTCAAAGCGCAAAATAAGACGGGCATGGAGGACTGGGAGAAACGAAAAAGGGTAGAACAATGTAAATACAATAGAGGTAGATTAAGCCATGGACGCAGAAATTTGAGATCAATTTCAAAGAAGTGTGCAGTGTATTCAAGAAGAAGAAGAAGAAGAAGAAGAATTTCGAAAGAAGAATTCGAAGAAGAAAGGATTTGAAGAAGAAGAAGAAGAAAGAATCGAAGAAGAAGAAGAAAAAAGAAGAAGAAGAAGAAGAGGAGGAGGAGGAGGAGGAGGAGGAGAAGAAATGTCTATATGTTTACCTAAGAGTCCGTGAAACGAAGTACACTTTGTAATACTATATACTATTTGCGCTTAACATTGGCTGCGCGACCTATTTACTCAAATGTGTGTGCGTGCGTGCGTGCATGCGCGCGCGTGTGTGTGTATCTGTGTGTGTGTGTGTGTGTGTGCGTGCGTGCGTGCCTGTGTGTGCGTGCGTGCGTGCGTGCGTGCGTGCGTGTGTGCGTGCGTGCGTGCGTGCGTGCGTGTGTGTGTGTGTGTGTGTGTTGATGAGACATGTCTTTAGCCATAGAAACGCACTCTGCCATGCAACAGAGCTGCAATCATGAAGTTGTAGACTATGTCGTAAACCAAAGCCTTGGGGCATGAAAAGCTCGGAGAGCATAAACTAGATACGAGAAAGATACGACGCCAGGATCGGAAGAGACAGGACGTGGAAAGGTTGGGAGGTAGATAGGGATGGGTTGCTGCAATTATAGGCTGGAAGGGGGGGGGGGGGGGGGGGGGGGGGGGGGGATGCCAGTCGTGGGAAGAGGAGTGGGAGTATGACAGGCTGTGGGGGCAGAGGAGGGAGTTTACATGTTGATGCCAGCCGTTGAAGATTGATAAACGTACAGGATTTCTTCTTTCCAAAAATTTGGTTGGTGGTTTCGGCATTTTGATGAGTCTGATGAAAATAACGTTTTATTTCTTAGACACTTTTCCTATCGGTTGGTTTTCTTATTTATCATGTCAGTTTTTCTTGTCATTTTTTTTGATAGTATTATCATTTACTGTGGCTGTCAACTAGTCGACTATGAAAATTAATGGCATTCTGATGTTTAGAGACACAGAACTAAACAACGTTATCCACACAGAGACACAGACAATTCCACCTGCCTAGATAAATGCACATAAACCATACTCACCCTCACAAAAAGCTTTTCTTCGGATGTATACTTAATCACTTTTGCATACGCATATGAAGATAACAAAAAATCTTTTGAAAATAAATGATGGTATTCATTTCCCAAAATAGAAACAAAAATACAAAAGTGAACGCAAAGTTACATTTATTTACTGCACACACACACACACACACACACACACACACACACACACACACACACACACACACACACACACACACACACGCGCGCGCGCGCGCGCGCGCGCGCGCGCGCAATGTGAATTCATAACCAGTATATTCTCTTAAGATGTCAGAAATGACAGACATGACAACGCACAATAATAATAATAATAATAATGAAATTATATATGCGCCCCATCTGTAATGAGCTCAAAGCGCTTACAAAGTGTGAATAAAAGCATAAACTACAATAAACAGCTGTATTCATGCCAAAGATAGAAAGGAAATAGAGGCAAAGTTCATAAATATTAAGCATGAAATAAAACAAGTCACAAACATCTCACATAATTAAA
>JADBJO010006335.1:64293-74293 GCA_016801955.1 Conus betulinus | reverse complement strand
ATTGAATAAAGACTTTCCTGAAATGCTGATGAAAGTGGACAGAAGGAGGACAAAGAAGACAAAAACAATCCACTTGCCTGCGGTGAGGGAAAAGAAACGCGGTTTCCGATGACGTAATGCCGTTAACGTCATCCTCTCGAAAAAAGAAAAAAGTCACTACTGAAGTTCAAAATGCTGGATCAAAGTCTGAAAAGTATCTTCAGACAGAAAAAAGATCCTCCTGGTATTGCCATCCTGCACGATTCTGTACTGAATGGGGTGCAGGCACGTAGGCTTGGTCTTTCCTATGGACTTCGTGTCATCAAACGTAAATGTCTGTCCTGGATGATATTGAAAGAGCTGCTGGATCTGCTGTAAACGCTTGCCAAGAATTCGATGCTGTCGTGTTGCACTGTGGCATCAACACCTTGAGAAACAAGACCCCTCAGGCTGCCAGTGAAGTCTTTGTGTGCTGCCGTGCGCAAGTTACAGTCTGAGCATCAGAAAGTGAAAGTTGTTATTAGCAAAACTTCGCCAGTCAAAGATCCTTCCCTGAATGCAAAAAGAGACCTTTATAACGCCTTGGTGTTCGCCGAGCTGGTGGAGAACAAGAATATCTCTTTCATCAGCCACGAGAACCTGCAGCCGAGAGGTCTCTGGGATCAGCTTCACCCCAACCAACGAGGAGCGTCAGTGCTGGCCGGAAACTTGGGCAGACATCTTCACGGTCTTTTCTGGAATCAGCCCAAGCGACGTGTCAAATCGTACTTTCTGCTCAGTCCCCAGTTGCAAAACTAATGTGAAAAAAGACATTTGAGATATGTGTGTTAATAGTGTGTTTTTTTTTTTCTGGGTTGGGGGAAGGTGCTGATAGTGCAATGGAATGTATATTGCAGTTTAAAGGTCTAAGATCATCTTGTGATGAAAAGACGTTAAATAAAAATACTGAACTGAACACACACACACACACACACAACACACACACAAACACACGCACACACACCCACACACACCCACAGAGGCATAGGAAAAGATGTAATGTGACAAGTGTTTATCTATCAGAACGCTCTTGGTCAGGCAACCCCCCCCCCCCCCCCCCCCCCCCCCTGCAATGTATGACCAGACACAAGCCGCAGGGATGAAAACCGCGCAGTCAGGAAATTGATGGTCGAGCAAGAAACGAAGTGGGTGTGTTAGGAGGAAACAATACGGACCAGATATTGGCAGAGGTGGGTGTGAGGATGGATTGGAGTGGATAGAGGTGCTGACTAGGGAAGGGATGAGATAGGTTTGCAGAGGCAAGCCGAGCGTGGGCAGTGTCCCCTGGGCCATTGAGGCACACTTCATTGTGTCATTTCTCTTCTTCCTTTGACTCTTGACATTCTGGGGCCACAGAAATGTGTCAGATGTTTGGGGTTTTTTTTGCTACTCTGACTTTCCTCATATATTTGTTTGTTTTTCTCACTCATCTAGTCTTCTTTACTTTAACACCCCATTTAAATATCATCAGCATTACCAGTGCTCATAACTGTGTCATAATCATCGTTATCATCTTGATCATTATCATTGTATTCGTCACCATCATCATGAGCATCATCAACTGCAATGCTCACAACAGCAGCAACAGCAGCAGCATCCTACTAGCAACCTTAGTAATACACACACACACACACACACACACACACACACACACACACACACGCGCGCGCGCGCGCGCGCGCGCACACACACACATACACAGACATGCACACACAGACATGCTCACTTACACGCAGACAGACAGACAGACAGACACACACACACACACACACACACACAGAGAGAGAGAGAGAGAGAGAGAGAGAGAGAGAGAGAGAGAGATGAGAGAGAGAGAGAGGAGAGAGAGAGAGAGAGGAGGAGAGATGTTGACACTGAACGTTATTCGTTTTTCCTATAAATTAGTACCTCTATTTTGATGGGTGGTTCACACTGAAATATTTGTGATAACATAAAATGCCACTGAATGTAATTCGTTTCCCTATTAATTAGTACCTTTATTTCAATAGGCGGTTTACACTGAAATATCTGTGATAACTAAAACATGATACAACACCCATTCTGTTACAGAAGTACGTATATGACTACGATGTAGTTTGGTCAACGTTTCAAATGTTATGAATGCTATTATCAACGATTTCAACTTTACTAAATTTTAGATGTATAGTAAAACGCGTCAAGTAAGCATCTGCATTTAACTGGTATTTTTGAAATCATGTTGACTTTCAACAAAATGACAAAGCTGGAACGGCAGGCCATTTGGCAGACTGTAACTTGAGTACGTGTAGCATGTGGTGAGGAAATTAGGTGCGCGCAATAAATCAGTGAAAGAAACGAAAATGCAGAGAAGGGAGCGAGAGAAGAAGCTTGAGCATGAAGAGAGAGAGAGAGAGAGAGAGAGAGAGAGAGAGAGAGAGAGAGAGAGAGAGAGAGAGAGAGAGAGAGAGAGAGAGAGCCAGGAGGAGCAATCAGTACAAACCTCATTTCATTTACCCCCGACTTTTTTGTGTACTAATCTCCTTCTGTAGAACATATCATTCAGTCAAAAAAAAAAAAAAAAAAAAAAAGAAACGAAATGTAATCGGTTTCTCTTACTAACTGTTTCTATTTTTTTTAAATGTTTTTTTTCATGTCCTCTTTTCTTGTGAACATGCAAGGTTGAATATTTACCAAACATTTATAAACAAAAAATAGTGGCAGCAGCACCAGCAGCACCAGAAGTACCCGCATCACCAGAAGTAGCAGCAAAAGCAGCAGTAGTAGCAGCAGCAGCAGCAGCAGCAGCAGCAGCAGAAAGCAGCAGTGCTGAGATAAATGCTAAAGACACCAACAACATCAGCGTCTGGTATAGTGGAACTAAATAATTATCACCCCAAAAGTGAGGGAGACATAAAAGCAAGTTAGACAACTACAGTACTATCCAGGTGAACACCTGTATGAAAAGGCGGGATCTGTTGTGTGGACATAATGAAGTAAAGGACTTGAAATATCTTGTCTGTTGTATGTCTGTCTGTTGTAGTGTGCAAAGTTTAAACAAACTTCGTTTCCCCAAATACCAGGCGAACGCGAAGATTCCCGGGGAGTGTATTTTCAGGCGGAATTGGAGAGCGATGTAAGGAATCCAACCGTAGTCTTGGCTGCGTCTCTGTGAGGTGTTCCAAACTGGATTATGCGACTTGGCATCAAGGGTATGGAAAAGGGTCAAAGACAAACGTTTAGAGAGTTTAGAAACGTTTAGTGAGTTTGCTGCCGACTCAGTTGGGAAGACTTGGACCACACAGTCGAGTTTCATCCGCTGAATGGATGCGTTTTCTGAGAGTGTTGCTCAAATTTCCTGACCAACACTGCAGGTGCCTGTATCCCTCTCGGGCCTGGTTGACGCCGGGATATATTATGAAAGGAAGCGTAGAGTACAGCCCTGTCACGTAGTCTCAGACCGAAATGGAAATCCGTAGCATCATCTTAATCATCCTCATTCTCATCGATCAGCATTAAAAAAAAAATGTCTCAAATTCTGTGGCCCTTCATGCCCTGCTCTCATGGTGACCTCAGTTTCGATGTCCTCTCCACGTCTGTGGTCTTTGGTTTGGTTCCGTCGGGGTCACCGGTATCGGCGAGTCCATGGGGGCTGTCGTTGGACAGACGTGGTGGCGCCCTCTGGGGGGAGAGCTCACTCATGCCGGCTCCGCGACTAAGCAGTTATTGTCGTCAGTAGGGGGCTTAGTAGGTGGTGTCCTGCGTATGTTAGATCAGAACAGGCGCCACTGAACACCACCGAAGTGACTCGGTAGCAGTGCAGTGTCTTCTCCGGTGGGTTGCCTCTTGACGACTTGACACTGACTGCTCTTTGTGGATTGTTGGTGCCGGGGCTGCGGCGGGGCTGACTGGGCTGTGGCTGTGGACGGGGTGTCGGAATGAGCGGCGTGAGTACACTGCCTCTGAGGTGGCGCAGAGGTTGGGACGCAAAAAAAAAAAAAAAAAAAAAAAAAAAAAAAAAAAAAAAAAAAATGAAGACCAAGCAGAAAACGTTACTGTTTATGTTGCCATGGAAAAAGAGCAGTACTCGAATCGGAAAATATATTCTTCGTAAACCGTAGACTTTAAGTATAATGTTGATTTTATTTGCATCGCAGACTGAGCGAGTAGAGAGTGAAGAGAATGCAGAGAAACTAAATCAAAGGCTTGATTGCTAAATCCCTATTCTCTGTCATATCTATTTCTCTATCATCTGTGTACTTCAATACTTTGTGCTGAGTTACGTGATTCACAAACTTCTTTGCGATTAGTGCATATACTTTGGGCACTTTACTTTTGGACGGAACTCTAGACAATGGACGAAAGAAACATTCAGAGAGAGAAAAGATTGAATAGGAAACAAAGATATGGACAGTGTAAAAGAGGACTGTCAAAGCGCAAAATAAGACGGGCATGGAGGACTGGGAGAAACGGAAAAGGGTAGAACAATGTAAATACAATAGAGTTAGATTAAGCCATGGACGCAGAAATGTGATATCAATTTCAAAGAAGTGCAGTGTATTCAAGAAGAAGAAGAAGAAGAAGAAGAAGAAGAGGATTTGAAGAAGAAGAAGTAGAAGAATTCGAAGAAGAAGAAGAAGAAGAAGAAGAGAAGAAGAAGAAGAAGAAGAAGAAGATTTGAAGAAGAAGAAGAAGAAGAAGAAGAAGAAGAAGAAGAAGAAGAAAAGAAGAAGAAGAGGAGGAGGAGGAGGAGAGGAGAAGAAGAAGAAATTGTCTATATGTTCACCTAAGAGACTGTGAAGCGAAGTACACTTTATAATACTATATACTATTTGCGCTTAACATTGGCTGCGCTACCTATTTACTCAAATGTGTGCGTGCGCGTGTGTGTATCTGTGTGTGTGTGTGCGTGCGTGCGTGCGTGCGTGTGTGTGTGTGTGTGCGTGTGCGTGTGTGCGTGCGTGTGTGTGTGTGTGTGTGTGTGTGTGTGTGTGTTGATGAGACATGTCTTTAGCCATAGAAACACACTCTGCCATGCAACAGAGCTGCAATCATGAAGTTGTAGACTATGTCGTAAACCAAAGCCTTGGGGCATGAAAAGCTCGGAGAGCATAAAACTGGATACGAGAAAGATACGACGCCAGGATTCGGAAGAGACAGGACATGGAGAGGTTGGGAGGTAGATAGGGATGGGTTGCTGCAATTATAGGCTGGAGGGGGGGGGGGGGGGGGGGGGGGGGGGGCGGGGATGCTAGTGGTGGGAAGAGGAGTGGGAGTATGACAGGCTGTGGGGGGTAGAGGAGGGAGTTTAAATGTTGATGCCAGCTGTTGAAGATTGATAAACGTACAGGATTTCTTCTTTTAAAGAATTTGGTTGGTGGTTTCGCATTTTGATGAGTCTGAATGAAAATAACGTTTTATTTCTTAGACACTTTTCCTATTGGTTGGTTTTCTTATTTATCATGTCAGTTTTTCTTGTCATTTTTTTGATAGTATTATCATTTACTGTGGCTGTCATCTAGTCGATTATGAAAATTAATGGCATTCTGATGTTTAGAGACACAGAACTAAACAACGTTATCCACACAGAGACACAGACAATTCCACCTGCCTAGATAAATGCACATAAACCATACTCACCCTCACAAAAGCTTTTCTTCGGATGTGTACTTAATCACTTTTGCATACGCATATGAAGATAACAAAAAATCTTTTGAAAATAAATGATGGTATTCATATCCCAAATAGAAACAACAAACATACAAAAGTGAACGCAAAGTTACATTTATTTACTGCACAACACACACACACACACACACACACACACACACACACACACACACACACACACATACACACACACACGCGCGCGCGCGCGCGCGCGCCCCCGCGCGCGCAATGTGAATTCATAACCAGTATATTCTCTTAAGATGTCAGAAATGACAGACATGACAACGCACAATAATAATAATAATAATGAAATTATATATGCGCCCCATCTGTAATGAGCTCAAAGCGCTTACAAAGTGTGAATAAAAGCATAAACTACAATAAACAGCTGTATTCATGCCAAAGATAGAAAGGAAATAGAGGCAAAGTTCATAAATATTAAGCATGAAATAAACAAGTCACAAACATCTCACATAATTAAAATCACTCCATGACATGATGAATATCTAATATACAAAATGTAAGCGTGGGCGCGCACACGCGCGCGCGCTCGCGCGCGCGCACACACACACACACACACACACACACACACGATTGCATTTCACAAAACTATTCCCCCCGGTCGTTGCAGCCCAGCACAAGCATAAGAACAGCAGAGTCAGTATGCGTGTAGTCTGGCATTCACAGGAGCTGCTACTTAACGTTTTATATATATATATATATATATATAATATATATATATATATAATATACATATATATATATATATATATATATATATATATATATATATATATATATATATATATATATATATATATATATTATAATGTTCTAAACTGAGACCCAAGCTCATTAAAACTTTGCAGTGAGAAAACTGGATCTGAGCAAGACACGACATCGGGATATGAAGAAGGGGAAGGTAGGGGGAAGCGAGGTCAGGCTGAGAGGCAGAGGGTGAGGACGGCGAGAGAAAGAGGGGGGGGGGGGGGGGGGGGGGGGGGGGGGGGGGGGGGGGGGGGGGGGGGGGGGGGGGGGGGGGGGGGGGGGGGGGGGGGGGGGGGGGGGGGGGGTGGGGGGGGGGGGGGGGGGGGGGGTGGGGTGGGGGAGTCTGTGCAAACCAGCACCATTGTGGATCGATGAATTCATTGGGTTATTTTTTTTTTCCCCTGAATTCCGGCGTGTACTCTGTCTGTGTCGGAGGTCTGTGAGTGGGAAAAAAAGCATTTTGTTGCCATTAGACATGGAAACCTCATGGCGAGAACTCTGGATGTGACCCAAACATGACACTGGGATGTAAAGACGGAGATGTTTGGAATGGAGAAGCGGAGTGACGGGGCAAAGAAACAGGGGAAGACGGAGAGGTGGGATGAGGGAGGAAGACTCGCTGTGAGCAGAATCCTAGAAGAGTTCATGAAGACTTCTTTGAATTACTTCTTTTTCTAGGTCCTGGTGTGCGGTTTTGTCAGAATATTTCATTTCATATCAGTTTTCCTGTTTTGTAATGCTTTTCCCCCCCTTTAAATGTACCTTTCGCTTTTTTTGACACAGATCATGCTTCCACCTCTAATTCAATATTAATTTCTTATTTTCACGTCTACTACAACACAAGATGAAAAGGTGAAAAATCCATGAAACATGCACACATTTTCTCAAACTATAATCATCATCATCATCATCATCATCATCATCGTCATCATCATCATCATCACCATCATCATCATCATTTATCTCTGTCTGTCTGTCTGTCTGTCTGTCTGTCTGTCTGTCTGTCTGTCTGTCTCTCTCTCTCATCTCTCTCTCTCTCTCTCTCTCTCTCTCTCCTCTCTCTCTCATCTCTCTCTCTCTCTCTCTCTCTCTCTCAGTATCTTGTCCCTCCCCAAACGGCCACTATCACCACCTTCCTATCGGATTTTCCCTTTCCCTTCGTGTGTGTGTGTGTGTGTGTGTGTGTGTGTGTGTGTGTGTGTGTGTGTGTGTGTGTTGTATGTGTGTGTGTGTGTGTGTGTGTGTGTGTGTGTGTGTGTAAGTGTGTGTGTGTGTGTGTGTGTGTGTGTGTGTGTGTGTGTGTGTGTGTGTGTGTGCGTGCGTGCGTGTGTGCGCGTGCGGCTCTCAAAATTACACGTTCGCACAGCCTGGAATGCCACAGGCTATTAATAGCTGCAATAATTGTTACTTATACTTTCTTTGCTCTAAGCTTATTAGGATTATAAGTTCGTTTTCGTTTCTCTTTTGCTTTGATGTCTTAACAACGCGAAATATGGTGAAAATGACTGCTTGTGCGTGAAAATATTTGTACTCAGGACATATTCACCGTTTTATGACAGTGTTAACTACTGTTTTCTCGAGAATCAGTCAATTGTAATCTTTTGGAATCAGCATGCAGCCCCCCCCCCCCCCCCCCCCCCCCCACACACACACACACACACACACACATCATTAGTGAAACAGTGTGCAAGCTTGTATGTGCATAAAGCATACGCAAGAATGCATTGTCTTTACAGTTAATGCACGCACACCAATCGACGCACACACATGTGCACCCCCCCCCCCCTCCCCTACACACACACACTCTCTCTCTCTCTCTCTCTTTATTTCTCTCTGATGCTGTTTAAAACATCTGCTAGTGTTACCCTTCTATTGAATAAAGACTTACCTGAAATGCCGATGAAAGTGGACAGAAGGAGGACAAAGAAGACAAAAACAATCCACTTGCCTGCGGTGAGGGAAAAGAACGCGGTTTCCGATGACGCAATGCCGTTGGCGTCATCCTCCCGAAAAAAGAAAAAAAGTCACTACTGAAGTTCGAAATGCTGGATCAAAGTCTGAAAAGTACCTCCAGACAGAAAAAAAAGATCTTCCTGGTATTGCCATCCTGCACGATTCTGTACTGAATGGGGTGCAGGCACGTAGGCTTGGTCTTCCCTATGGACTTTCGTGTCATCAAACGTAAATGCCTGTCCATGGATGATATTGAAAGAGCTGCTGGATCTGCTGTAAACGCTTGCCAAGAATTCGATGCTGTCGTGTTGCACTGTGGCATCAACACCTTGAGAAACAAGACCCCTCAGGCTGCCAGTGAAGTCGTTGTTGCTGCCGTGCGCAAGTTACAGTCTGAGCATCAGAAAGTGAAAGTTGTTATTAGCAAAACTTCGCCAGTCAAAGATCCTTCCCTGAATGCAAAAAGAGACCTTTATAACGCCTTGGTATTCGCCGAGCTGGTGGAGAACAAGAATATTTCTTTCATCAGTCACGAGAACCTGCAGCCGAGAGGTCTCCGGGATCAGCTTCACCCCAACCAACGAGGAACGTCAGTGCTGGCCTGAAACTTGGCCAGACATCTTCACGGTCTTTTCTGGAATCAGCCCAAGCGACGTTCCAAATCCTACTTTCAGCTCAGTCCCCAGTTGCAAAACTAATGTGAAAAAAGACATTTGAGATATGTGTGTTAAATAGTTTTTTTTTTTCTGGGGGTTGGGGGAAGGTGCTTATAGTGCAATGGAATGTATATAGCAGTTTAAAGGTCTAAGATCATCTTGTGATGAAAAGACGTTAAATAAAACTACTGAACTGAACACACACACACATACACACACACACACACACACCACACACACACACACACACACACACACACACACACACACACACACACACACACACACACACACACACACACACACACACACACACCACACACACACACACACACACACACACACACACACACACACACACACACAGAGGCATAGGAAAAGATGTAATGTGACAGTGTTTAACTATCAGAACGCTCTTGGTCAGGCAACCCCCCCCCCCACCCCCACCCCTGCAATGTATGACCAGACACAAGCCGCAGGGATGAAAACCGCGCAGTCAGGAAATTGATGGTGGAGAAAGAAACGAAGTGGGAGTGTTAGGAGGAAACAATAAGGACTGGAGTGGTGTGACAGAGGTGGGTGTGAGGATAGATTGGAGTGAATGGAGGAGGTGGCTAGGGAAGGGATGAGATAGGTTTGCAGAGGCAAGCCGAGCGTGGGCAGTGTCCCCCCGGGCCATTGAGGCACACTTCATTGTGTCATTCTCTCTCCTCCTTTGTCACGTGCACTCTTGACATTCTGGGGCCAAAGAGATGTGTCAGATGTTTGGTTTTTTTTTTTTTGCTACTCTGACTTTCCTCATATATTTTGTTTGTTTTTTTCTCACTCATCTAGTCTTCTTTACTTTAACACCCCATTTTGATATCATCAGCATTACCAGTGCTCATAACTGTATTATAATCGTCGTTATCATCTTGATCATTATCACTGTATTCGTCACCATCATCATGAGCATCATCAAC
>JADBJO010006335.1:54293-56793 GCA_016801955.1 Conus betulinus | reverse complement strand
CCCCGACCGGCTCCTACCCAGAGTTGAGTTTGCTGCGGACTCAGTTGGGAAGACTGGGACCACACAGTCGAGTTTCATCCACTTAATGGATGCGTTTCTGAGAGTGTTGCTCAAATTTCCTGACCAACACTGCAGGTGCCTGTATCTCTCGGGCCTGGTTGACGCCGGGATATATTATGAAAGGAAGCGTAGAGTACAGCCCTGTCATGTAGTCTCAGACCGAAATGGAAATCCGTAGCATCATCTTAATCATCCTCATTCTCATCGATCAGCATTAAAAAAAAAAAGTCTCAAATTCTGTGGCCCTTCATGCCCTGCTCTCATGGTGACCTCAATTTCGATGTCCTCTCCACGTCTGTGGCCTTGGTTTGGTTCCGTCGGGGTCACCGGTATCGGCGAGTCCATGGGGGCTGTCGTTGGACGGACGTGGTGGCGCCCTCCGGAGGGAGAGCTCACTCACGCCGGCTCCGCGACTAAGCAATATTGTCGTCAGTAGGGGGCTTAGTAGGTGGTGTCCTGCGTATGTTAGATCAGAACAGGCGCCACTGAACACCACCGAAGTGACTCGGCAGCAGTGCAGTGTCTCTCTCCGGTGGGTTGCCTCTTGACGACTTGACATTGACTGCTCTCCCTGTGGATTGCCGGTGCCGGGGCTGCGGCGGGGGGACCAGCCGGGCTGTGGCTGTGGACGGACCGCAGATCTGAAAAGAACAATCCAAACCACAAAATGAAATGAGATGTTACGACAAGAGACGGAACACCGGTAACACTGATCAACAAGTGCAGCAAACCAGCAGGCAGCACACAGGATCATACGAAGATCTACTGACACTGGTCGGCAAAACAAAACTTCACTGGTATGGTCGGTCATGCAACAAGGTTCAATGGCGTTGCTAAAACAGTCCTTCAGGGAACCGTTGAACGAAGTAGACGGAGGGAAGTACAGACGAAAACGAAGGACTGATAACATTGCAGTATTCACCGAAAAAAAAAAATCCAGAGACCCAGGCTGTAAACACAGGAAAGACTCGAGGAACTTGTTAAACTGTTGTTTAGTGTGTGACCAAGACGTCCTAATGAGCTGAGGAGAAGGAGAAGAATTTCAAAAAGAAGAATATGAAAAAAAGAAGAATTTGAAAAAAAAAATAAAGAAGAATTTGATGAAGAATTTGAAGAATTGGAAGAAGAAGAAGAAGAAGAAAGAAGAAGAAGAAGAAGACAAAGAGGAAAAGGAACAAGAAGAAGAAGGAGGAGGAGGGGCAATAGGAGGAGAAGCAGAAGAGAAGGAGGAGGAGGAGGAGGAGGAGGAGAGGAGAGGAGGAGGAGGAGGAGGAGGAAGAGAAGAAAAAGAATTCGAAGAAGAAGAAGAATTCGAAGAAGAAGATATATGAAGAAGAATTCAAAGAAGAATTCAAAGAAGAAGAAGAAAGAATTCAAAGAAGAAGAAGAAGAAGAAGTCCCATTGTTGCGTTTTAACCAAAATTATGACCAACATTACAATCATGTGGTATGAAAATACATCATAATCATGAGCAACAATACAGCAGTGTGAGGTGGAAATATACCGTGATCATGACCAATGTGGAATGAAAATACATCATGATCATTAACAGCATTACAGTTGTGTGGTGTGAAAATATACCGTTTACATTACCAACATTACAGCGGGGTGGTGTGAAATACGCCATGATCACTATGATTAGAGTTGGGTGAGGAGAAATAACGCACCATATACTTACCAACATTACATTCGTGTGGAGTGAAATGTCACCACGATGCTTTCCAACGCTACTGTCGAGTGAAGTCAAAAGCACAATGATTACTATAGATATAACTGTGTCAGAATCAGGCATGTCTGGAAGGAGTCAGGACGACTCTCTGTCTGTCTGTCTGTCTGTCTTTCTCAGACTGTTGCCTACTTGCTAACTGTTCAGTCTCTGCCGAATGAAAGTTTAGAAATAAAAGATAATTTGACATGATCGCTCTGTATTGAAAAATCAGTCACAAATCTCTCATCCCTCCTTATCCACTCCTCATACCATTCTCCTTCCCCCTCTCGCTCCTTTTTCTCTCGTTCTCTCTGCCTCTGTCTCTCTTTTTACTTTCTGATCTTCTTCTTCCTCAAGGACGCTTTCTTCCTCTTCTTTTTCTGCTTGTCTCGGTCTCAGAGATGTCCGTTACAATCTTTCTTCTCTCTTCAGTCTGTCTGTCTCTCGGTCGGTCTGTCTTTTTGTCTGTCGGTTTGTCTGTTTGTCTGAAGCTTTTGTTAGTTTACCACATGGGTAGTTTTCACTGCTGAAGAAAACATCTCTGTCTCTGTGTCTGTTTTTTTCTCTGCATCTGTTTGTCTGTCTGCCTCTGTTTCGCTCTCTCTGTTTTTTTTGTCTCTCTCTGTCTGTCTGTGTCTGGCTGGCTCTGTCTTTGTCTGTCTTTGTCTGTCTGTCTGTCTGTCTGTCTGTCTCTCTCTCTCTCTCTCTCTCTCTCTCTCTCTCTCTCTCTC
>JADBJO010006335.1:46793-49293 GCA_016801955.1 Conus betulinus | reverse complement strand
TTTTTTTTTCTCATCTTTTTCAACAAATCTAGTTGCAAAGTGAGGCGACTGCAAGCAGGAATCTACACAAATTTTAAATATTAATGTTAGCGCAAACAAACAAACAAAAAACAAACAAAAAAAAGCCCCCAAACAAACGTGGACAAACGAATCACAAGACAAAACACGACGCGTTTCGACCTCTTAGGTCGTCTTCAGGCGAGATACGAAACAACCAGGACAACGAAAATGAACAAGCAATCATTTGTCTTCATCCACTGGATGGCTGGATTCACGGCAAACGGATTCAACGTCCATCTTGCGCTGCAGTGGATGAAGATAAGAGACTGCTCGTTCATTTTCGTTGTCCTGATTGTTTTGTATCTTGCCTGAAGAAGACCTAAGAGATCGAAACGCGTCGTGTTTTGTCTTGTGATCGTTTGCTCACAATTATTTTTTTTCCGTGCGCTAACATTAACATTAAAAAATTTTCAACAGAGTTTCAGTCATGAGCGACAGGGATGGTGTGAAACAGAACATACTGTACAGACGGGTCAGACCAGTGAGGTTTCTCTCTATTGATTTCGGGTGACGCTTGGCGGATTAATTCCAGTCCTTTTTTTGTCGATCACTGGATGAGACTTGTCCGGTGGGCTTCCGTCGCTGTAGGGCGAGACACGTCCGTCACATTCTGTCTTGATGGACTATAGCGTCCTGCCCTGCGACCACGGTAAGAGAGTTTTCAATGTCAGTAACACCATTGGTGCAGTAGGTGGCTATCACGCTGACTGTCCTGCAGCAAAGGAAGAAGAGGAAGAAGAAAGAAGAAGAAGAAGAAAGAAGAAGAAGAAGAAGAAGAAGAAGAAGGAAGAGGAGGGAGGAGGAGGAGGAGGAGGAGGAGGAGAGAGAAGAAGAAGAAGAAAGAAGAAGAAGAAGAAGAAGAAGAGAGAAGAAGACGAAGGAAGAAGAAGAAGAATTTGAAGGAGGAGGAGAAGAATTTGAAGAAGAAGAAGAAAGAAGAAGAAAGAAGAAGAAGAAGAAGAAGAAGAAACAACAACAACAACAACAACAACAAAAAGAACATGAACAAGAACAACAGAGAGAGAGAGAGAGAGAGAGAGAGAGAGAGAGAGAGAGAGTGAGAGAGAGAGAGAGAGAGAGAGAGAGAGGGGGGGGGATTAGAAGAGGAGAGGGAAGCGAACAAAAACGAAGAAAATGATATAACAAAGAAAGGGGCGAGGAACAAATGCATGAGATCGGACTAAGGATGGGAGATGAGGGCTCATAAGAGGTGGATAAAGTGGAACGTAAAGAACAGAAAGAATAAAAGGGAAAAAAAAAGCGAAGAGAAGAAGAAGAAGAAGAAGAGGAAGACGACCAGAAGGAGAAGGAAGGAGGAGGAGAGAGGAGAAGGAAGGCTATGAGGAGAACAAGAAGGAAGATTAGTTAGACACAAAGGAAGAGGAAGAAAGAGAAGAAGAAGAGAAAGTGAATGTTGGGGTTTGAGTCAGACAAACAGGGAGAAGAAAGAGAGGAAAGGGAAAAACAAAGAAGAGAAAGAAGACTGGGAGGAGTCAGAGTAAGAGGAGGGTTGGGAAAAGGAAGAGCAGAGGAGAAGAGAGAAGGAGGAGGAGGAGAGGAGACAAATATAGTAGAAGAAGAAGAAGATAAACGGGAGTAAGAAGAGACGTAGAAGAAATGGGTTTAGAAGAACAACAAAAGGAGGCGAGGGAACTGGAACGCGCAGAGGAGAAGAAAGAGGAGAACAAAAAATGACGAGGCGAAAAACGAAAAGGAAAAACATTAGGATTTGGGAAGGAAGGAGAAGGAGGCAGATGAATCACCGGGAAAGGAGAGTAAGAAGCAGAAAGGAAGGAAGAAGAGGAAGAGACAAACGCAGAGAAAAGAAAAGGAACAGGAAGAGGATGAACAGATGGAAAATCAGGAGAAGGCGGAGAAAGAAGAAGACGAACGAAAAGTAGGAGAAACACAGGCAGCAACATTGCATCTCCTGTGACTTCCTAGAACCGTCTTTCCTCCTACGCCGTTTGTTTTGTCCGGCTACTCCATACACAACACCACCCAGGCCCATTTCTTTCGTTTTCCCAGTGCCAACGGTCCCGAGGGAGCAATCATGTTTTAGTTTGCCATGCATCCAACCACCCGACAACAGATTGCACGGCTGCTGCTTCTCTTTCTCCTCTTCTTCGTGTCTCCTTTATCCGCCTTTTCCTGATTTTCCATGTTCATTTTCTTTTCCTCTTCCGTTTTTCACCCCCCCCCCTCTCTTCCTGCTCCTTTTCATCTGCGTTCTCCTCTTCCCCTTCTCCCTTCCCTTTCTGTCTCTTCCTGTTCTTTCTCAGGTATTCATCTTCCTCCTCCTCCTCCCTTCCCATCTTCCTAATGTTTTTCCTTTTCATTTTTTTTTCTTTCATCTCACCATTTCTTTCACATTTATCTTCTTTCTCCAGGTTATCCTCCTCAGGTTATCCTCCCTTATCCTCCTCTCCTCTATTCTTGT
>JADBJO010006335.1:34293-36793 GCA_016801955.1 Conus betulinus | reverse complement strand
CGTGTATGTATGCACTAATATAGGTACGCATGTGTGTGTGTGTGCGTGTGTGTGTGTGTGTGTGTGTGTGTGTGTGTGTGTGTGTGTGTGTGTGTGTGTGTGTGTGTGCGTGTGTGCGTGCATGTGTGTGTGTGTGTGTGTGTGTGTGTGTGTGTGTGTGTGTGTGTGTGTGTGTGTGTGTACTTGTGCGTGTGTGCGCACGCACACGTGTATTTGCTCGCCATGCAATGTGTCCACGCTTTGAATTTCAGTTCCAGTCAATTGGAGTTCATTAAATTAATTATTGACGGCATTTCCTTTCGATGTGTTCCTCAGCGCGTTGATTTCTCCACAAGATGTACTGACTTCAAAGGCCAAAGGTGGTAAAAAAAAAACGATGCTTCGAATATACAAGATTGACTCTAGTCACCCCTCTCTCAAACACATCTGATGCCTCAAGGGGAAGAAGAAAGCAATATTGAAATATGTTACGAATATTTCTTTTATACTTATTCATTCGGCAACTTTGAAGTGACATAAACATAAATAATATTGTCGCGTTTGACGTAATATAGCGCCGTTTTCACATTTTTACCGTTTTCTGAGTTAAAACGCTCTGCAATGACACATCTGAATTTAATCGCGCACCTTAGGTGATTTTGTATTGTTGATAATGGTTGCGATGACCGCAGCACTTGTAGAAATGTGCTCTATAAATTGCTCTACATGACGCGATTTAATGTTGAAATCGCCCAGTCACATGCTGTTTGGTCCACACAAAATTTGCTCTTGATGTGTGACGCAAAACGGTATCAAAATCGCTTTGTGTTGGTGAGATTTGATGAAGCAGTTCTGAATATGAAGCATTCCTTTTTTTTTTTCTTTTACATATTATTTTGTATAAGGCTTGAAAAACGTCGTTTGATATGTAAGCGAGTGCATTTGTTCAATTGTGTATTGCATAGAGCACATGTTCAATTACAGAACCTATGTAACTTTAAAGTTCAGTAACGCCCAATAGCGTCACGAGCAACAACAGCACAAAATCGTCATGATCGCATAACCACCATCACCGTCATCATCGTCACCACCACCATGACCGCCACCGCCTCCGCCACCGCTACCATCATCATCATCATCATCATCATCATCATCATCATCAGTCAACCAGACGATGCAGAAAACCGGGCAGGCCAGCGGCACGTGACTCCTCATCCCAATCAGACCCAGAACCCTCTGACAGCTGCTCTGCCCAGTGTGAGATCAAAGCGCACAGCTTCCTGCTCCACCATCCAAAGGACATCTGCGACGAAAAACTTCCATACTTTGAGCGTCAGCAGCCGCCCAACCAGAACAGTGTCAGACATGGCAGGTTAGAAACGTTGGCTCCTGAGGGCTCCTATTACTTTCCACTCAAAAGCCATCTGCCCCATTCTTTCTATTTTATGCCTGCATGAACATAAGATCCATGAAAGGCAGGTGCGGGAGTGTCGGGAGTGGCAGGATGTGGGTGTGGGTGGCGAAAACAAATCAAGAGTAATCATCAAGAATCGCGAATGTGGTCAACACCAATGTCAAAACTACGTGTTTTCATAACCATCAGATCATGACGATGCTTTTCTGCTTATTTTTTTTTTTCTTCTGTACAATGTGTTGCATCCAGCGACTCACTGATCGGAAATGAATGGTATTGCCAGTGTTAGGGTTTGTCTCCTAGTTACAGACAACTGTTTATTGCATATATGCAAGTATTTCAATATGCAGCAGAGAACCAGGCTCAGCAAGTCTGAACAGGTGTACATAAAGTTAAATGATCATCGTTTCCTTTAAACACGATAACTTAGTTTGCTGCCTTTATGGAGGACTTACGATGAAGCTAATTAATCTTACACGTTCTTTTCACTTAGTAGTATTTCTGTTTTTTTTTTTTTTAACTTGAAAGTACTCAGCTGGTTCCTTTCTGTCTTCATGTGAGGGAAGTACAAGACTTTCTAACAGACTGAATACTTGCTGTGAAAAATATCACTTCAAACCGTACAGGGGAAATGTTTATGCCCATAGATTTCTGTAATACTTTTCAACGTCTTCAACTCTGATTCTCGCCATCAAACTGAGTTCCTATGCTAATAATAGTTCGTGGATTTCAGCTGCGTTTTGTGAGTGACATTGAGATTTACATGGACAGGGCTGACTATGTAACTTTCGGACTACAGATCATCATCAAACCCTCTCCAGAAATTCGCAGCTTTCCAGTTACATCTAAATAAACAGGATGCAGATAGCATCACGCAAAGGTGACCAAGTCATTTAGTTTAGATACCCGATGGTACAAGAGAAAGAATGCCCAATCTGATAGGTACCCTCATGGCACGTATTCAATGTCAGCAGAACTCATCCTTCCATCCTGTCTAAAGCACAACGTTCTGTTACAGGCAGTGCCATCAAATTCAGTTTCGCCAAATATCAGGCTGCTCGGAGACCCGGGACACCCCCCCTCTGCCCCCCCTCTTCCCCCCCCCCC
>JADBJO010006335.1:0-10000 GCA_016801955.1 Conus betulinus | reverse complement strand
GTGTGTGTGCGCGCGCGCGCGCGCGCGCGCGCGCGTGTGTGTGTGTGTGTGTGTGTGTGTGTGTGTGCGGTGAGTGTGTGAGTGCGAGCGCGCGCGTGTGTGTCTATTACCACATGCATGTGCATGCGCGTGTGCGTGCATGGTTGTGTGTGTGTGTGTGTGTGTGTGTGTGTGTGTGTGTGTGTGTGTGCGTGAGTGCGTGAGTGCGAGCGCGCGCGTGTGTGTCTATTACCACATGCATGTGCATGCGCGTGTGCGTGCATGGTTGTGTGTGTGTGTGTGTGGTGTGTGTGTGTGTGTGTGTGTGTGTGTGTGTGTGTGTGTGTGTGTGCGTGCGCGCGCGCGCGCGTGTGTGTATGTGTTGTGATTGGGCGTGCGTGCGCGCACGCAAGAGAGGAGAGAGAGAGAGAGAGAGAGAGAGTGTGTGTGTGTGTGTGTGTGTGTGTGTGTGTGTGTGTGTGTGTGTGCCCCACGCGTGTGAGAGAAGAATACAAGATCGGATCGCTGCAAGCTTTTACAAGCTTCCCAAGTAGCTTTTCGAACGGCAACTGGAAAGACAGACAGCTGTGCGATTCACTAAAAAGAGTCATGTCGAACGAACATCATTCTGTCCTTCTAAGGATACAAAACAAAAAAAAAGAACGATGTCAAACTCTATCTTTGATCCTGATCTTAAAAAAAACTAGGAGGAAAGAAGAAAGAGCCTCAATAGCATTTGAATGGCATTACAAATGAAGAGTGGATAGACCATGTCTGTTTGTCACTAGCTGGCTCATTTCTGTCATAATATCCAGCCGTTCAAGAAAGCGGTTATTTTGTTGTTCTGTGATGAAAACAGCCACACAGGACAACATCCAAAGCCATCAAACTTGCTTGAAGTCGAAGCTTTGTCTTGCTCTTTCTGTTATGATGTATTATATTGAATACTTCTATAGCGCCTATCCACACAATCCACATTCGTTTACACAATGGGCTGCCTACCTGGCTAGTGCCGACTGAAGAGCTGCCAGCTGGTGCTTCATTCAGTCGTTTCCCGTGTCATCCAGTCAATATCGTTCAATATCGTTCACTCAGTTTTTCTTTACTTCATTCTTTCCATTTCTCACGCAGGGTGCATGCTATGTGTAACGTGTCATCCATAACAACGGCCAAACTGGTCTTCTCTTCCGAAAAATGGTGATGGGATTTTACGTGTGTGCAAGATGCTATGCGTGTATGGGAAATGGAGTCAGAACCATGGTAGCTCAGAGGGGAAAATCCTCCTGTAGCGAAACGGCTCGGCGGCGATTCGAACCCGCAACCCCAGGATCACCAAGATTACGAGTCGGTACTCTACCACTGGACTATTCCGGTCTTGCTATTTCTACCCGCATTGCTCACGTCGAATGTCGCCGTTTAGCCCGATGTCTTTTCCGTGGTCTGTCTGCGTTATACATCAGGCTGGTGATCGGCGGATAAGGACTTTTCCTGGCCACAAATATCACACATCTTGTATCTGTCTCCAGACGTCACAGACTCGTTCCCACTACCAGGTACAAAAGTCCTACTGTAAAAGGATGCATACCTCAACGGCAACTGATCAAATTAATTAACCCTGTCTACCTTCTACAGTTAGGACTGATGGAATTTTGAACACAAATGAAAGAAAGACAGACAGACAGAAAGAAAGAAGAGAAGACAAGAAATAAAATGATAGAAAGAAAGAAGGAAAGCAAGACAGCCAGACAGACAGACAGACAGAAGGCGAGAGAGAATGAAAGACAAACAGGCAAAAAAGACAGACAGACGTACAGACAGAAAGACAGACAGACAAGAATGAAAACAAACAAAGAAAGAAAAACCCCAAACGCTTCAATCAAAAGGGGTGACGAGAGACAACTCAACCACCATGAAAGCAACAGCGATGAAGAAAAAAAGGCAAAGGCAGAGTGCCGAACTTTGCGGCATTCAAACAGATCCTGGATGTCTTTCTTTCTACCTGATTCGTTCCACAGGCCGTGTTAAATTTTAATGGGGGCATCTGTGAACTGCATCCCACCTTTCCACCAGGTTCCCTAAAAATCGTTTTGGTTTATTTTCTTTTAAAATAAAAACGCAGTCTGTCCAACCCCACCTCCCAACCATCACCCCCTCCTCATCACCCTCCTTGGATCCGGAACTGTGACGTAGATCCACACCAACGTTTAATGAGTTCGTTTTCGGGCTATAGACCAATTTGTACCAGGTTTTCATTAAAATCAGTCCTGTAGTTTTGTTTTATATCTCGCTGACCGGTACCTAGATTTGACTGGTCCCTAGAGATCCCACTCGGATTGAATCCATTCTAAGGATAGCCAAATCTCAAAGGTCCCGTCCTTGGATCGCAGCTCGTCTTTCAGTATCTCTTCTTCTTCTTCTTCTTCTTCTGTGTATGCAGGCTGATACTCCTGCGGACACTCCCTGTATGGACAGGTAAGTATTAATCCCATCTACCCAACAAAGGTAGTGGAATTTTGTGTGTATGACCGTTTTTTATTATCCCACCATTAAGGCAGCCATACTTCATCTTCGGGGAAGGTGCATGCTATGTGTAACGTGTCATCCATACCAACGGCCAAACTGGCCTCTTCCAAAAGTTGGTGCTGGGATTTTACGTGTGTGCAAGACGTTATACGTGCGTTCACACATGGAACCTCGGTTTATAGTCTCATTCGAAGGACTGCATGGGAAATGGAGTCAGAACTAATGTTAACTCCGAGGGGAAAATCCCCCTGTATCGAAACGCCCCAGTAGCGATTCGAACCCGCAAACCCTTGCATTACGAGTCCGGCGCTCTACCAACTGAGCTGTTCCTCCCCCCCCCCCCCCCCCCCCCCCCCCCCCCATCTCTCTGGTTCAAACTTGGTTCTGTGCTTTCAGCGTAATCTTGCAGGACAGATCATCGATCTGATTTTTAATCTAGACCTTCGTTACAGATCCATACCAAAATGTATAGTTGTGTCCCTGTAATACTTATTTTTTCTTTTCTTTCTTTCTTTCTGTTTTTTTTTTTTTCCTGTTCCATCGTCTGTGCTACATCAGTGGCATTGCACCCACATCGCTCATTCCGAGGCCGTCCGTTCACAACCACATCCAGAGCCATGCCGCCACAGCCCAGGCATCGGTAATCCACAGAGAGCAGCCTACGCCAAGTCATCATGAGGTAACCCGCCCGAGAAGGGACTGCCCTGCAGCTAGGTCGTTTCGGTGGTGGCCAGTGGCGCTTGTTCTGATCCCAACGTATGCAGGACACCGCCTATTAAGCCCCCTACTGACAACAACAAATGCTTAGTTGCGCCACCACGTTCGTGCAACGACAGCCTCCATGAATTTGACGATACCAGTCATCCCGACGACATTAAACCAAATCCATGGACGCAGTGAGGACATCGAAACTGATCTCACCGTAAGAACAGAGCATGAAGGGGCACAGATTTTGAAACTTTTTGTTTAAATGCTGATCGATGAGGAGGGGATGATAAAGATGATGCTACCGATTCCCATTCCGGTCTGAGCCTGTGTGACCTGGTTTGTACCCATCAGTAAATGGACACCTGATTCTGTTCAGGAGGGATTAAAGGGGGCGGAAAGAGAAGGTGTGCTCCACCTTCCATCATGCCAGGCCCTAGACAGGTGACCTCTGACAGGTCAAAGCCTTTACGGCCAGAAGGTTAGGGGAATGTTAACTTTCCCTTTCAACAAAACCCTCATTTGAAAAAAAAAAAAGAAAGAAAAAAAAAAGAAAAGTAATTCTGAAAGTGTTCTTTCCGAGAATGTTAAAACTATGCTCATCTCCAATGGAAACAAAACAAGATGGAGTGAATTCCTGTCTGAAGGCGAACAAGTGTCGGAGGTAAGAGCTTCGTGGTTGACCCAGCTTCCCTTGACATTTGCAAAGCACAATCACAGTATCTTGAATTAGTATTTGAAAGTTTGGGGAGTGGTGACATGGAAGGGCCCGCCAGGGAGAGGTGGGGAGAGGGGGGGGGGGGTGGCTGACAAAGAAATTGTAGAAAGGGGAGGGGTTCAGGAGGGGAAGAAAAGGAAATTATCCAGCAAAAAAAAGCAAAAATATCTTTTTTTTTTAATCTTACCTCCAAAAGAGGCTTGGATTTGATCGATTCTGGGCCAAGGTGCAGGTCAATCAAGACGGCCATATCTTCTTTCAGTTTGCACTGCTTTGCTGTGGCGATTCACGATTCACACAGCTATCCTGTCATCCCATCAACATGACCCGGGCCAGTGTTTTTTTTTTTTTTTTTTTTGTTTTTCTTTTTTTTTCCAATGGCTTGGGTCACTCCACAGTATTTGTAGGTGAAGCTGGCATTATTCAAAGAAGCAGCGCACAGTTTAGAACTACAAGTCTTAAGGCACTTTTTTTTTTTGCACCTTACCGGTTAAGCGGCAATGGAGTATATCAATCCAGCAGTTCTCATTTGCTGCTCGTTTGCAATGGCGGGCATCGTCACATGTTTTACACGCAGCGCCGTTCATTGGTGGAGGAAGCGGAATCTTTAGACATGTTGTGAGATGAGATCACGCGCGGAATAGCTCCGACACCTTTAAAAAGCACGTGATTCAATGTCTGGGCCTCTTCCCCTCGCAACACGCCCCTTAGAGTTGTCAGGGCCTGTGGAGGAGGGCTAGAGGGAAGGAGGGATGGGGGAAGGGGGGAGCGGGTTGGGGATGGGGGAGGTTGGTGGGAAAGGCTTCAGGAAGGTTGGGGGAGGGGAGGTTGGGGGGAAAAATGTGGACTTTGGGGGATGTTGGGGGGTAAGTTGGAAGGAGTGTGTGTGTGGGGGGAGGGGGGGGGGGTAAGTTGGAGGAGGTTGGGGGAAGGTGCGGAGGGTAAGTTGGGGGGAGGCTGGGGGCGGTATGTGTGTGTGCTGTGTGTGTGCGCGCGCGCGCGCGTGTGTGTGTGTGTGTGTGTGTGTGTGTGTGCCTGCCTGCCTGCCTCTGTGTGTGTATGTGTGCGTGTATGTGTGTGTGTGTGTGCACGCATGCGTGCGTGCGTGCATATGTGTGCGTGTGTGTGTGTGTGTGTGTGTGTGTGTGTGTTTCTTGAACAATCTGCAAGACGCTTTGCTCTATAGATAAGGCATCTTTATCTACCTTGTTCATTTTGTAGTCTACAACTGTTGCATAATTGACATAAACGCAAGACTTGGAATAGTTGCTTAGGTATTTTTCTCTTCCTTTCCTTTCTCTCTTCCTTATATATCAATCCATTAACCAATTAATCAGTAAATCTGTCAATTAATCAAACAAGTGATGAATAAATAGATACATAAATGGATAAATGAATACATGAATCAATGAATAAATAGATAAATTTGTGAATGAATAACTAATATATATATATATATATATATATATATATATATACATATATATATATTTTTGTTAAAATAGTATGGTAAAAAGGAAGTTTTAAAATCAACAGATCTGTGTTTCGAGCGCTGGCTCTCCTCAGGATGGTTTTGGGTCGCCTAAAATGTTATTGTATGGTGATGCCCTTTTTATGATTTTCCAGGATATGTTATAGTTTATTTTTTGTCTTTAGTCTCCAAATATATTTGCTCAGTTCTGTTTGGTTTTTGTATTTTTCTTTGTTGAATGACTGTTTATGGTTTGCATATCTGGTTTTGAAGTGATTTTCAGTGATCCCTATGTATGTTTCTTTTTTTCATTTTCTGATGTCACAGTGGCTTGGTATACAATGTTGTTATAGAGGCATTTGTTGCTTAAGGGACACTGTTCTTTTTTAGTACAATTGCAGGATTTCCTTTCTTCACCTTCTTTGCTGTGTTGCTTTTCATTTTGTTGGATGAATCAATTATATTTTTAAGGTTAGCATGCATGAATATGATAGTTTGATGGTGTTCTTGTGAATATTTTTGGACAATTTGTGTTCTTTTGGGAAGGATGCTGTCAAAATTTTTTAAAATTCTTTCCCTACGTTTGTTTTTACTCGTCCATCATATGGAGGGTTGTACCATGTGATTTTCCTTTTCCTGCTTTTTTTTGTTTTTGTTCATGTTGTTATCTGGGTTGTATTGTAGTTTGTAGCTGTAACCACTTTTTTGCAATGCCTCTTGGTATTCTGCTGCTGCGTTGTTGTTGAATACTCTTTCATTATGTGACAGATTAGATAATCTCTTGTTTATGCCATTGGGTATGGTTTTTAGTATAGATGGTGGGTGGTTGCTATTGATGTTTACATAAATGGGTGTGTCATTAGGTTTCTTGTATGGTTTATATGTAGTTGTTGAGGTCAAGTGTTATGTCTAAGTAGTTCACTACCTTTTTGTTTGCTTCGATGGTGATTTTTAAGTTATGGTTTTGGAAAATTTTGCATAGTTCTTTTTTTCTTGTTTTCGATGGTTCTTGGATTGTTGTTTAGCGCGGCGAGGCCGTCGTCTCTGTATAGTCCGACTTGCTTTCCGAGTTGTTTTTGGATGTTGGATAGCATGAACAGTCCGACCAGTTCGCATGTTTCGGCACCGTCATACGATCCCATGGTCACATCAAATGTTGAGTTTCTGTTCGTTTTTGATGATCCATGTTTCATTTCATTTCTGCTGTAGAGTAAAGTTTTCTTGGTGTGGAGAATGATTTCCATTTCTGACCCTGTTATGTCTGTGTGTTTTATTAGCAAATTTCAGAGCTTTAGTGAGTAGCTCTTCATCTATGGATGGGTAGAAGTACTATGTCGAATGTGATGAATACTGTGTTCTTCTGTCTGTTTGTTAAGATTTTTGAACCATTGGATAACTTCATATGTTTCTTCCAGAGGTTGTATTCCGTGTTTGATTTTATGTTTTTTTTTATGGCTTTTTCTAGGATTTTCTTACTTATTTTGCCCAGTTCAGATTTAGATGGGTTTATTAGTCTACATGTTGGGTTGTTGTGGAAATTGGGTTTATGGTCTTTAAGAGTTATGAAGGCTTCTTTTATTGCTGTTGTTTCTACCCTGTCACCTAGATCCATGTGTGGTGTACGAGTTCTTTTTTTTTTTTTTTTTTTTGTTGTTGTGTATGGTTTTATCAGCTTTTTTTTGTAGTTTTTCTGAATGTTTTTATCAAGAAGTTGTGAGTACTCGTTTGGTTCCATTTTGTAGTAATTACTGGTTTTGTCAGCCTTCACGAATATTTTTTTGTCATTTTGTATTTGTTTTATTTCATTTTTTTTTTGATGTTTGGAAATCGTTGTTTGATTTTTTTTTTTTTCTATGTTGGCTATCATTCTTTTCATTTTATCCTCGAAAGATTTCATTTCATCTATGGCCGGTGGAGATCGCCATGATTTGAAGCCATATGTGTTTTTGTCCTCTTTTTTTTTTGCATTCGGGTTCAGGAAGAAAAACGCTTTCCATCTCATGTTTCGTACGAATTTTTTTCAGTTTGTTCTATTAATCTTTTTAAGTAGAATTGCGGGTTGGAGAATGGTATATTTTTTTGTTGATTGTCTAAAATTGATTTCCTCCATTTTGAAATTCATTAGGCCACAGTGCTCAACTCGAGGAGCTATTATCAAGAATACTACTAAAACGCCTAATAAAATTTTTAAAGTGCTCAACCCCTTGGGGAGCAACATCTGTTAAAATAGTATGGTAAAAGGAAGTTTTAAAATCATCAACAGATCTGTTTCGAGCGCTGGCTCTCCTCAGGATGGTTTTGGGTCGCCTACTGCCGGTGTTATATGGCCTAATGTCACTGTTTGCACGTGCGGATTGGCTGCACGTGTTGTTCGGTTTTTCAGGTTGTTTACAGTTCAGGGTGCGTTTGCTGACAACGATTTCCATTTGTGCCTGCAGTTGTTTACTATTTCTACTTTAGTATTTAGGGTTGCTAAGTATGGTTTGCATAGTATTAACCATTTTTCTGTTGAACATAGGTTGCATCTTTTTGAAATGTTATTGTATGGTGATGCCCTTTTTATGATTTTCCAGGATATGTTATAGTTTTTTTTTTTGTCTTTAAGTCTCCAAATATATTTGCTCAGTTCTGTTTGGTTTTTTGTATTTTTTCTTTGTTGAATGACTGTTTATGGTTTGCATATCTGGTTTTGAAGTGATTTTCAGTGATCCCTATGTATGTTTTCTTTTTTCATTTTCTGATGTCACAGTGGCTTGGTATACAATGTTGTTATAGAGGCATTTGTTGCTTAAGGGACACTGTTCTTTTGTAGTACAATTGCAGGATTTCCTTTCTTCACCCTTTGCTGTGTTGCTTTTCATTTTGTTGGATGAATCAATTATATTTTTAAGGTTAGGCATGCATGAATATGATAGTTTGATGGTGTTCTTGTTGAATATTTTGGACAATTTGTGTTCTTTTTTGGGAAGGATGCTGTCAAAATTTTGAAAAAATTCTTTCCCTACGTTTGTTTTTACTCGTCCATCATATGGAGGGTTGTACCATGTGATTTTCCTTTTCCTGCTTTTTTTTTGTTTTTGTTCATGTTGTTATCTGGGTTGTATTGTAGTTTGTAGCTGTAACCACTTTTTTGCAATGCCTCTTGGTATTCTGCTGCTGCATTGTTGAATACTCTTTCATTATGTGACAGATTAGATAATCTCTTGTTTATGCCATTGGGTATGGTTTTTAGTATATAGATGGTGGGTGGTTGCTATTGATGTTTACATAAATGGGGTGTCATTAGGTTTCTTGTATGTTTTATATGTAGTTGTTGAGGTCAAGTGTTATGTCTAAGTAGTTCACTACCTTTTGTTTGCTTCGATGGTGATTTTTAAGTTATGGTTTTGGAAAATTTTGCATAGTTCTTTTTTTTTTGTTTTTTTCAATGGTTCTTGGATTGTTGTTTAGCGCGGCGAGGCCGTCGTCTCTGTATAGTCCGACTTGCTTTCCGAGTTGTTTTTGGATGTTGGATAGCATGAACAGTCCGACCAGTTCGCATGTTTCGGCACCGTCATACGATCCCATGGTCACATCAAATGTTGAGTTTCTGTTCGTTTTCTTGATCCATGTTTCATTTCTGCTGTAGAGTAAAGTTTTCTTGGTGTGGAAAATGATTTCCATTTCTGACCCTGTTATGTCTGTGTGTTTATTAGCAAATTTCAGAGCTTTAGTGAGTAGCTCTTCATCTATGGATGGGTAGAAGTCTACTATGTCGAATGTGATGAATACTGTGTTCTTCTGTGTTGTTTGATTTTATGTTTTTTTTATGGCTTTTTCTAGGATTTTCTTACTTATTTTGCCCAGTTCAGATTTCGATGGGTTTATTAGTCTATATGTTGGGTTGTTGTGGAAATTGGGTTTATGGTCTTTAAGAGTTATGAAGGCTTCTTTTATTGCTGTTGTTTCTACCCTGTCACCTAGATCCATGTGGTGTACGAGTTCTTTTTCTTTTTTTTCGGATGTTGTTGTGTATGGTTTTATCAGCTTTTTTGTAGTTTTTCTGAATGTTTTTTATCAAGAAGTGAACAGAAAATGAAAAAGAAACATACATAGGGATCACTGCAAATCACTTCAAAACCAGATATGCAAACCATAAACAGTCATTCAACAAAGAAAAAATACAAAAACCAAACAGAACTGAGCAAATATATTTGGAGACTTAAAGACAAAAAATAAACTATAACATATCCTGGAAAATCATAAAAAGGGCATCACCATACAATAACATTCAAAAAGATGCAACCGCAAACCATACTTAGCAACCCTAAATACTAAAGTAGAAATAGTAAACAACTGCAGGCACAAATGGAAATCGTTGTCAGCAAACGCACCCTGAACTGTAAACAACCTGAAAAACCGAACAACACGTGCAGCCAATCCGCACGTGCAAACAGTGACATTAGGCCATATAACACCGGCAGTAGGCGACCCAAAACCATCCTGAGGAGAGCCAGCGCTCGAAACGATCTGTTGATTTTAAAACTTCCTTTTACCATACTATTTTTAACAGATGTTGCTCCCAAGGGGTTGAGCACTTTAAAAATTTTATTAGGCGTTTTAGT
>JADBJO010006334.1:135000-136513 GCA_016801955.1 Conus betulinus | reverse complement strand
TGTTCAACTTTGTACAAGCCTGTTTATAAATTGTACGGCCTCTCTTTTAAAATGAAGAATCTGAAGGAATAGGAATACATGCCCAAAGTGATCTCTCTCTCTGTGTCACGCTCTCGCTCTCTCGCTCTCTGTACACACACACACACACACAACACACAAACACCACACACCATATACACACACACAAACACACACCACACACACACACACACCCACATCGCACGCCAGCACACACCACACACACCACACACACAAACACACACACAACCAACACACACCATAGAAACACGCACGCGTACACACACATACTAACAAGCACGACACGTACACCGACCTATCTCTCGCTCTCTCTCCTCTCCTCTCTCTCTCTCTCCTCTCTTCTCTATGCTTCTCTCTCTCTATCAAGCGATCGATCGATTATGTCTGTATCTCTACCCGGACGCTATCTCTCTGTCTCTGTGTCTTGTCAGCCTGTAGATGTCTGTCTGGGTTGTCTGTCTATCTATCTGTCTGTCTGTCGATCATCTCTCTATTTTCTCCCGCTATCACTATCTACTCTTTCCGTTCTCTTGTGTGTGTGTGTGTGTGTGTGTGGTGTGTGTGTGTGTGTGTGTGCGTGCGTCCGTGCGTTGCGTGCGTGCGTTGCGTGTGTGTGTTGTGTGGTGTGTGTGGTGTGGTGGGTCTGTCTCTATCTCGCCTCTCTTCTCTCTCTCTCTCTCTCTCCCTCTCTCTCTCTCTCTCTTGACTCTGTGTATTCTGGTCTATCTAAGCCATCTGTCTGCGATTGTATGTCTGTCTGTCTGTCTCCCACTCAACTCTCTAGTCTACCACCCCCCACCCCCCTTTCCAACAAGCCGGACAGGGTCCGAATTCTATGTGGTAAAGGTCGACTTTTCTTTTTTTTTTTGTTTGTTTTTTTGTTGGATTATCGACCTCTGTGGTTATGAGATTATCCCCCTTTTTGGACTGCTTTCCCGTAGATGTGCAGGTTAATCCACAGGCATGTTTTTTTTTTCTCCCAGGTTCCCACTGACCTTTTTTTTTATTGGGAGTGCGTTTTGATGTTTGTTTCTTTGCAGATTCTGTTTAAAACGTTTGTGTGGGTGTGGGTGTGTGTGTTGTGTGGTGTGTGTTGTGTGGTGTGTGTGTGGTGTCGTGTGTGTGCGTTGTGCGCGCGCAGGTGTTGTGTGTGTAGTGTGGTCGGCGCGCGCGACGACGTGAATGCCGTTGCGTTCTTGTGATAGGGAGGAATGTTGGGTGGTTGGTGTTTAGCTGAGTGTGTGCGTGCGTGTCGTGCGTGCGTGGCGAGCGTGTGTCGCGTGCTGTGTGGTGTGTGTCGTGTGTAGTTGGTGTGTGTTGTGTGTGTGTGTGGGGTGTGTGCGTGCGCGTGCGTGCGTGCGTGATGTGTGTGGTGTGTGTTGTGTGTGTGTGTATGTATGTGTGTGTGTGTGACCGTGCGCGCAGCTGCGCGCAGTGAACAAAAACAAAGACTTACAAGTTTAACGAGGTAGTC